>JAVIAB010000026.1:33409542-33498903 GCA_032433765.1 Megaustenia siamemsis | reverse complement strand
TTGATAGTGTTGTCAAATCATTGTTATTGTTATGAAGAGAAAGAATAGAAAGATGAAGAAAAAGACAAAGATATATCCCACGCATGTTCTAACGACCCATTATGTGTCTTTCAAATCGGCATCCGCGAGATAAACAAGAGAGACACGAAAATAAGAAATGTGACAAGCACAAATCACTACAATCACATTCTATTTGTCACAAAATATCTGAATTCTAACTCTGGCACTGGCAAAATTGTTCGCTAAAAGTGCACTTATTTGGCACTCACGAGAAATAACGAACAGAAAAAAGTACCGTTCCATAAATACAGCTTAGGTAGGAGAGAGAGAGGAGAAGGAGAGATGATGAGAGAGAGAGAGAGAGAGAGAGAGAGAGAGAGAGAGAGAGAGAGAGGAGATACAATAAGATAAAAACAGCTTCTAAACAATTATGTTTTTGAGTGTGTGTTCTTTTTGTTTTTATAAATCACTAAATGAGCTATTTTAAAAATCTTCAACCGAGATGAGATCGAGGGTTATTTTGTAATTGCGTTGATGAGTTATCACAGAATGGAGAACTTAAGAGTATTTCCACAATTATATTTATTATTATTTTTTTTACATCTAATTATTTTGATTACTATATTTTTTATTTATGTTTTTTGTTACCTTCAATATTTCTGTCATTGTTGTACAATCTAATAGATTCGAAATATTCTCATTAATTCGCTACTTGAGAATGAAGATCTGCGTAGCTGTGACAATAAGTGGATTGGAATATTGCTAGTGGCTTTATTTCTTTCAGTTCTACTTATCGCCAAACAGGAGCTGTACAAATTTGTGTTTAAATTAATAAATAACTCTGCGGTGGCAATTATATCTTTATTCAAGTGGCTTTTTTTTTGGGTTAAATTGCAAAAAATAAATGTCGAGTCCGCTGAATAATTTAATTTTGTCATATTTATTTATTCGTTTCTATTTATTTATTTATTTTTTTTTTGGGTGGATAATTTCAGGGTGGGAAAAAAGCTTCATAGATTTAATAATTCGTTAGATTTGGGTGGGGATGAAGTGGTGTTTGTAAATGTGGCAAGAGTTATGGAGGAGCTTGCTGGTCAAGGCGACCTTCTCGTTTCTTGGTGGTTTACTTGCCTTACCGCAATATCTGCGTTTTAATATCTTACATTAGGTGTTTCAGCACTTCCATGTTTTAATATCTTACATTAGGTGTTTTAGCACTTCCATGTTTTAATATCTTACATTAGGTGTTTTAGCACTTCCATGTTTTAATATCTTACATTAGGTGTTTTAGCACTTCCATGTTTTAATACCTTACATTAGGTGTTTTAGCACTTCCATGTTTAATTCTTACATTAGGTGCTTCAGCACTTCCATGTTTTAATATACATTAGGTGTTTTAGCACTTCCATGTTTTAATATCTTACATTAGGTGTTTTAGCACTTCCATGTTTTAATATCTTACATTAAGGTTTTAGCACTTTCATGTTTTAATATCTTACATTAAGTGTTTCAACACTTCCATGTTTTAATATCTTACATTAAGTGTTTTAGCACTTTCATGTTTTTAATATCTTACATTAAGTGTTTCAACACTTCCATGTTTTAATATCTTACATTAAGTGTTTCAACACTTCCATTTTTAATATCTTACATTAAGTGTTTCAACACTTCCATGTTTTAAAATCTTACATTAAGTGTTTCAACACTTCTATGTTTAATATCTTACATTAAGTGTTTTAGCACTTCCATGTTTTAAATATCTTACATTAAGTGTTTCAACACTTCCATTTTTTAATATCTTACATTAAGTGTTTCAACACTTCTATGTTTTAATATCTTACATTAAGTGTTTCAACACTTCCAAGTTTTAATATCTTACATTAAGTGTTTCAACACTTCCATGTTTTAATATCTCACATTAAGTGTTTCAACACTTCCATACTTTAATATCTCACATTAAGTGTTTCAACACTTCCATATTTCAATTGAAGAATGAGAAAGAACAAATCATTGGTAGTTTAAAATGAAAAAGAATGGGCTGCATCATCTATCTTGGACCACATTTTTAATTGAAAATACACTCACAATATTGACACAACAGTTAAACATCTGTTTCAAGTTTCCCCTGGGGCATCCACGGCAGCGCGCTGTAATCGTCTTGTGTTATCGAGAATGAGTTCGGAACTAGAGAGGACTTAATGGGGAACCACGGTGGTTGAGCAAATTAGTGTACACGCTACTGGCCCGAGCGGTCCTGTTTCAATTCCCAAATGTGGCACATCGCTTCGAGGTTCACACAGGCTATAAAAATTAAAGGGGCGGTCTGACGTGATACTGACCACTCTACTCAATAATATGATGTTTTTCATTGAACAATTTTTTTCCAACCTTTACCTCTGGTCAAAATCCTAGAGACTAGGAACCGTATTTTATTTTATCCGTTTGTTTCCCCCGTGGCAGCCGTTTGCACTGTGGTCCCTCGCCGCACAGGTAGATAACTCCGTCTTCGAAGCTTCTAATTTTTTATTTTTCCGTTGATGAGTAATTGACGCTTCAAGTCGGGCTTCGCTGATGCGACCAGGGGTGGTTGCCGCAGAGAGGAATCATAAATAAATCCCAACTTGTTCAGCCGGATTTGAACCCACAACCTCTCGGCGACATGCCCAGAGACCAACCAGAGACCTATAGAAAAATACAAACAGAACACAATATCTATTCAATTTTTAAACGGGTGGAGAAGACGTATCATTTGACCTGAATACCTATAATAAGACAAATAGAATTGTCCTACATACAATGGGGGACGCGATAGATCAGTGGTTAGTGAACTGGACTACAAAGGACAAGTGGTAGGGTTCTATCCCAACCGACGGCCTTCGGGTTCATCATCATCATGTGCCATACGGTTGCGTAGGTGATCATGTCCCTCCACAATCTTATATCCACAGTGCATCGTATCAGTTCTGTTGTTGACTGTTTTCCATGCCATGACACCAAGCTACCAGTATTTTCTCTCTCTGTCGCCCGCGATCTCTCTTTCCTTTTATTTTGCCAGTTGTAACCAAGTATTCCAACTTTCCTCTTCTCATGATGTGCCCGAAAAATGTTGATTGCTTCTTTCTGATGTTTTTTAAGAGCTGCCTTTTGTGTTGGCCTCTTTGAGAACTTCCTCATTGGTCTTTTTAGTCCCCTGGACAGCTTGTCCAGGAAACTTTCAACATTCTCTGAGAAATCTCATCTCTGTGGCTCTAATCGTCTTTTCATTTGTTTGTCTACTGTCCATGATTCGCTTCCATAGGTCAGAATTGGTTCTATATAGCACCGATGAACTCTCTTTCTTATTTTTATTGACATAGATTTGTTACATAAGATATTTTTCATTTTCTGAAATGCCATTTTGGCCTGAGCTATTCTGCTTTTTATTTCTGTGTTGCATCTCCATCTGATGCGGGTTCACCCAGCCTTAAATGGGTACCGGATTTTTCTGGGAAAGTAAAGCGGCACTTAGGACTATTCAAATCAAATGTACTATCAACCCTTACGTATGCGTGTGAAAGCTGGAAAACAACAAGAGATATAGAAACAAATTTGAACGCATTCGAAAATAAATGTCTAAGGAAAATACTGGTATAGCGTGGAACGAATTCAAAACAAACGAGGAAATTAGAGAAATCGCCATCAAACACTAATATCTTCAGTAATAAAGAAAAGACGATGGTCATATGGTGGACATGTGATGAGAAGAGATAATAACCGAATAGCAAAGCAAGCCCTCATATGGGAAACAACAGGTAAGAGGAAACGAGGAAGACCAGAGAGACACTGAGAAGAACATTGATGAAAGAGGCAAGAACAGCAGGATTCGGCTCCCTCAGTTAGATAGAGCTGCTTGCACAGAACAGAGACAAATGGCGAGATTTGATAAAATATCTTTAAAAGAATGAAAACTGCTAGAACAAAAATTCAGATAAGAGAGGGAGTATTTGGTCTACGCCCTATGGGCCGCCTACGGCTCAAAAGGTCAATAGATAGATAGAAAGCGGCACGGGGGTAATATCGACCAAATTACCACAAAAAATCATGTGCTGAAGGTCTGTACAATTTATGGTCACTAACACCATATTCCCTATACGCCACTTGGCGTGACGGGGGTCTTTACTTTTTTTTTCGTACATTCTCTAGTTAACAGCAGGTCTCTACCACTTAACTTGACCAGCAGAAATAATTAAAGAACTCCCAGAAACAGTGGCAGATGTTATTACATTTTATTCTCATTTGAATTTTTGCCCTCGATTCCTTCTCGGGCGATGATAACTTTTAGCTATGTTCTGTGGGTGGTTGATGGACGTCTCGTTAATGAATTTGAACTACTTGGGACGAGGGGAACGCGAGGGCTTTCAAGAGTGGGCCTGAGAGATAGACAGAAAATTAGCAGAGGAGTGAGTGTTGAAAGAAAAAGTGGAAACTGAATCAGTGAGGAAGCATTAAAAAAAAATAAGAAATTAGAAAGTTTGAAAATGAGAGAGAAATGAAGTAGGAGAGACGAGTAATGAGATTGAGTGAGAGAATCAGAGACAATAGGAGGGGACTAAAGTAAGAGAGAGAGAGGGAGAGAGGGGACGTATTGAGTAATGAGATTGAGTGAGAGAATCAGAGACAATAGGAGGGGACTAAAGTAAGAGAGAGAGAGGGAGAGAGGGAGAGGGAGAGAGGGACGTATTGAGTAATGAGATTGGGTGAGAGAATCAGAGACAATAGGAGGGACTAAAGTAAGAGAGAGAGAGGGAGAGAGAGAGAGAGGGAGGGCGTATTGAGTAATGAGATTGAGTGAGAGAATCAGAGACAATAGGAGGGGACTAAAGTAAGAGAGAGAGAGAGAGAGAGAGAGAGAGAGAGAGAGAGAGAGAGGAGACGTAGTGAGTAATGAGATTGAGTGAGAGAATCAGAGACAATAGGAGGGGACTAAAGTAAGAGAGAGAGAGAGAGAGAGAGAGACGTATTGAGTAATGAGATTGAGTGAGAGAATCAGAGACAATAGGGGGGGGGGGCTAAAGTAGAGAGAGAGAGAGAGAGAGAGAGACGTATTGAGTAATGAGATTGAGTGAGAGAATCAGAGACAATAGGAGGGGACTAAAGTAAGAGAGAGAGAGAGAGAGAGAGAGGACGTATTGAGTAATGAGATTGAGTGAGAGAATCAGAGACAATAGGAGGGGACTAAAGTAAAGAGAGAGAGAGAGAGAGAGAGAGAGAGAGAGAGAGACGTATTGAGTAATGAGATTGAGTGAGAGAATCAGAGACAATAGGAGGGGACTAAAGTAAGAGAGAGAGAGAGGGAGAGAGAGAGAGAGACGTAATGAGATTGAGTGAGAGAATCAGAGACAATAGGAGGGGACTAAAGTAAGAGAGAGAGAGAGGGAGAGAGAGAGAGAGACGTAATGAGATTGAGTGAGAGAATCAGAGACAATAGGAGGGGACTAAAGTAAGAGAGAGAGAGGGAGAGAGAGAGAGAGACGTAATGAGATTGAGTGAGAGAATCAGAGACAATAGGAGGGGACTAAAGTAAGAGAGGGAGAGGGAGAGAGAGAGAGAGAGAGAGAGACGGATTTGTAAAAAGACTGAGTGAGAGAATAATCAAAGAGAAAATAGGAGGGGACTAAATAAGGGGGAACAATCTCTCACTGACATCAGAGCAACTCTTCCTCAAAGACCTGATGGAACACCTTGTACGGAACTACAAGGGAACTCAGAAATACCTGCAGATATCATGACATGGCATTGGGTCGAAGGACATAAGCTCACAAGCTTCTGGATTCATAACAACAACAACAACAACAACAACAACAACAACAACAACAACAACAACAACGTAGATTTGTCTCCGTTGGTGTCTAGGACATTCCTGTTTTATAATTAACAACAAAGATAGCAGAACACTAAACGTGTTTTAGACTCTGCCGGGATTGACAAGGAACTTCTGACAGGCTGGTGTGTCGCTTCGGCAAGATATGAACATTAAATGGCAGGACAAAGTAACCAACTCTAATGTCTTACAACCAGCCAAACTCCCATCCATCATGGCAGGACAAAGTACCCAACTCTAATGTCTTACAACCAGCCAAAACTCCCATCCATCATGGCAGGACAAAGTAACCAACTCTAATGTCTTACAACGAGCCAAACTCTCATCCATCATGGCAGGACAAAGTAACCAACTCTAATGTCTTACAAACCAGCCAAAACTCCCATCCATCATGGCAGGACAAAGTAACCACTCTAATGTCTTACAAGGAGCCAAACTCCCATCCATCATGGCAGGACAAAGTAACCAACTCTAATGTCTTACAACGAGCCAAACTCACATCCATCATGGCAGGACAAAGTAACCAACTCTAATGTCTTACAACGAGACAAACTCCCATCCATCATGGCAGGACAAAGTAACCAACTCTAATGTCTTACAACTAGACAAACTCCCATCCATCATAGCAGGACAAAGTAACCAACTCTAATGTCTTACAACCAGCCAAACTTCCATCCATCATGGCAGGACAAAGTAACCAACTCTAATGTCTTACAACGAGTCAAACTCCATCCATCATGGCAGGACAAAGTAACCAACTCTAATGTCTTACAACGAGCCAAACTCCCATCCATCATGGCAGGACAAAGTAACCAACTCTAATGTCTTACAACGAGTCAAACTCCCATCCATCATGGCAGGACAAAGTAACCAACTCTAATGTCTTACAACGAGCCAAACTCCCATCCATCATGGCAATAAATTAGAGTAGGAGACTAAGGTGGCTGGGTCATGTAAGAAGAATGACAAACAAATCGTATTCCCAAACAAATATTTGTGCCGAACTAAAGGACGCTATAGTTAGTTAGTCGAAGGCCCCGGTATCACTGCAAACGAATGAAAATCCATAATTGCTCAACCGCCCATTGCCAATGGAATCATCCGAATTAACATCTCTTCGAATATCCAAACAATGAATAGCAGCAGTCTTTATAAAAGCCGCTACAGCACACGCTACAAGACATAACACCAAGCGGCACCGAAAGTGAACACAGCTGAACTGTCCTTCGTCATACGATATCATCATTCATCGTAAACAATCGGAATATCGAAACACGATCCGGATGAAACACACAGCTCACGGTGTGAACTTAGGGACGTAAGGAGAACAAAGGACAGGCCAGTGATGGGATATAAGGATGTTTGTAGGGATTCCTTGAGGGGATTCTCTATCAGTGAAAGAGATCAAAGGACAGACCAGTGCTGAGATATAAGGATGTTTGTAGGGATTCCTTGAGGGGATTCTCTATCAGTGAAAGAGATCAAAGGACAGACCAGTGCTGAGATATAAGGATGTTTGTAGGGCTTACTGGAGGGAATTCTCTATCAGTGAAAGAGATCAAAGGACAGACCAGTGCTGAGATATAAGGATGTTTGTAGGGCTTCCTTGAGGGGATTCTCTATCAGTGAAAGAGATCAAAGGACAGACCAGTGCTGAGATATAAGGATGTTTGTAGGGCTTACTGGAGGGAATTCTCTATCAGTGAAAGAGATCAAAGGACAGACAGACCAGGGCTGAGATATAAGGATGTTTGTAGGGCTTCCTGGAGGGAATTCTCTATCAGTGAAAGAGATCAAAGGACAGACCAGTGCTGAGATATAAGGATGTTTGTAGGGCTTCCTGGAGGGAATTCTCTATCAGTGAAAGAGATCAAAGGGCAGACCAGTGCTGAGATATAAGGATGTTTGTAGGGCTTCCTGGAGGGAATTCTCTATCAGTGAAAGAGATCAAAGGGCAGACCAGTGCTGAGATATAAGGATGTTTGTAGGACTTCCTTGAGGGAATTCTCTATCAGTGAAAGAGATCAAAGGACAGACAGCGCTGAGATATAAGGATGTTTGTAGGACTTCCTTGAGGGAATTCTCTATCAGTGAAAGAGATCAAAGGACAGACCAGCGCTGAGATATAAGGATGTTTGTAGGACTTCCTTGAGGGAATTCTCTATCAGTGAAAGAGATCAAAGGACAGACCAGCGCTGAGATATAAGGATGTTTGTAGGACTTCCTTGAGGGAATTCTCTATCAGTGAAAGAGATCAAAGGACAGACCAGCGCTGAGATATAAGGATGTTTGTAGGACTTCCTTGAGGGAATTCTCTATCAGTGAAAGAGATCAAAGGACAGACCAGCGCTGAGATATAAGGATGTTTGTAGGACTTCCTTGAGGGAATTCTCTATCAGTGAAAGAGATCAAAGAGTGGACCAGTGCTGAGATATAAGGATGTTTGTAGGACTTCCTGGAGGGAATTCTCTATCAGTGAAAGAGATCAAAGGACAGACCAGTGCTGAGATATAAGGATGTTTGTAGGACTTCCTTGAGGGAATTCTCTATCAGTGAAAGAGATCAAAGGACAGACCAGCGCTGAGATATAAGGATGTTTGTAGGACTTCCTTGAGGGAATTCTCTATCAGTGAAAGAGATCAAAGAGTGGACCAGTGCTGAGATATAAGGATGTTTGTAGGACTTCCTGGAGGGAATTCTCTATCAGGTAGGGCTTCCTTGAGGGAATTCTCTATCAGGTAGGGCTTCCTTGAGGGAATTCTCTATCAGTGAAAGAAACTGGGAAAATCTGGCTGCAGATCGTAGCACATGGAGAGCAAAAATAACAAATGGCACAGCAACTTTCGAGGCAGTAAAAAAAAAAAGCAAAGTACCCCAGTCACGCCAAGTGGCGTATAGGGAATATGGTGTTAGTGACCCTATATTTTACAGTCCTTCAGCACATGATTTTTGGGGTAATGTGGTCGGTATTACGCCCGTGCTGCTTTACTTTCCCAGAAAAAAATCTGGTACCCATTTAAGGCTGGGTGAACCCGGAAGCCGTCGGTTGAGATCGAACCCTACCCCTTGTCCTTTCTAGTCGAGTTCACTAACCACTGAGCTATCGCGGCTCCTTTTGAGGCAGTGATGATGTCAAATTCAGAAGACAAAAGGCGCAGGAGAAAGGAGACGAGACCAGGCACCACAAATACATCTTGTTCATTCTGTGGCCGGATCTGTCTATCCAATGTTGGCAGATTCAGCCACGAGAGAAGCTGTTCAGTAAAACAACATCCAACATAAGACACTAATATTTGACTAAACTACTGACTTGATTGCTTGCTAACGAAACGTTGTTTAGTCCGTGTCGTCCACTTATCACGTAAAGCTTCATACATACCATTTTTTTTATTTTTTTATTTTTCCTCACATTCAGCTTTACTGCAGCTTCGCATTTTTATTCCTTAACCTTTACTAGTACAATACCGCTGCTACTTAATGTTTGTATTTCGTCCTTAGTGTTTACTTTAGTGTTCCTGATGAAGGCCTATTGGGCCGAAACGTTGTTTAGTCTGTGTCGTCCACTTATCACGTAAAGCTTCATACATATAATTTTTTATTTTTTATTTTTCCTCACATTCAGCTTTACTGCAGCTTCGCATTTGTATGCCTTAACCCTTTGCTTGCTAACGTATGTCAAGACGACAAAAACCAAATGTTCAGACCTACCGCTGTTTGCTACTGGTGTAGAATTAGCAAAGAAAATCAAATTTCATTCTCTTTATGAATTTTCTTCCTCTAATTCACTTCTTCGACGAAGTAGATATTCCTCGTGTCGCAAGAAATAGAAGGGGGGAAAAAAAAAAACATTTTCGATAACGTAGCTAGCGCCCAATCATTTCACCATTTTGTCGTTCTTAAAAAACGTACTTAATGAAATGACGTTTTTTTTCTTTCCTCTTTGCAAAAAGAAATCACAAATCAAATCTGTGTCTTGGAGGAAGTTCCACTAAATGTGTACCCATCACTCTAAAAGCAGACAACTCGCTAGTGGTCTCGAGATTTGGCTTGTACTTGGAGTAGTTACTCGCGATTGCTTCATCATTCAAATGTAGACTGGCACCGTTCCACAGCTCTATACAGTGGACTCGTCTTCTGTAGGGGACGTAGCACACAGCTCCTGCTGGTTGTACATAGCTCTCCCAGCTTTTTTCTTTACTCTTATTCCATTTAGCGTTTTTAGCTCTCACTTTAGCTCTTTATTGGATTATCTTTTGTATGGGCGGGCGGGAAAGTAGATGGTGTAATAATCAGTCAATGACTGCGACATTTTGTGACGGCCAGTAATCTCTCTCTCTCTTTTTCTCTCTTTCTCTCTCTCTCTCTCTCTCTCTCTCTCTATCTCTCTCTATCTCTATCTTTCTCTCTATCTCTCTCTATCTCTATCTTTCTCTCTATCTATCTATCTCTCTCTATTTCACTTTCCCACTCCGACATTACTGCTTCATCTCTACTCTGTACCTTCTACAATAACAAACTTTCCTTCTTTCTAACACATGTCGACAATCCCAGTTTCTCTTCCTTTCTCTGTACCTTCTACAATGTCCAACTTTCCTTCTTTCTAACACATGTCGACAATCCCAGTTTCTCTTCCTTTCTCTGTACCTTCTACAATGTCCAACTTTCCTTCTTTCTAACACATGTCGACAATCCCAGTTTCTCTTCCTTTCTCTGTACCTTCTACAATGTCCAACTTTCCTTCTTTCTAACACATGTCGACAATCCCAGTTTCTCTTCCTTTCTCTGTCCCTTCTACAATGTCCAACTTTCCTTCTTTCTAACACATGTCGACAATCCCAGTTTCTCTTCCTTTCTCTGTACCTTCTACAATGTCCAACTTTCCTTCTTTCTAACACATGTCGACAATCCCAGTTTCTCTTCCTTTCTCTGTCCCTTCTACAATGTCCAACTTTCCTTCTTTCTAACACATGTCGACAATCCCAGTTTCTCTTCCTTTCTCTGTACCTTCTACAATGTCCAACTTTCCTTCTTTCTAACACATGTCGACAATCCCAGTTTCTCTTCCTTTCTCTGTCCCTTCTACAATGTCCAACTTTCCTTCTTTCTAACACATGTCGACAATCCCAGTTTCTCTTCCTTTCTCTGTACCTTCTACAATGTCCAACTTTCCTTCTTTCTAACACATATCGACAATCCCAGTTTCTCCTTCTTTCTATGTCTCTCTTTCTCTTCCTTTCTCTGTTTCTCTTTCTCTTCTACTATAAATATTTATCACTTTCTACATCCAAGCATTTCTTTCTTTCTATCTTTAAACATTTTTGTCTTTTATCTGTTCTTTCTAGTCTTTCTCTCTATCTATCCACATTTGTACCTAAATCTCTTCGTTTTTCTCTGCAATATCTATTTCTCTTTCTCTCCTGCTCTCATTTCTACAATATCTTATTCTCTCTCTCTCCTGCTCTAATTTCTACAATATCTATTTCTCTTTCTCTCCTGATCTCATTTCTACAATATCTATTTCTCTTTCTCTCCTGATCTCAGTTCTATAATATCTATTTCTCTTTCTCTCCTGCTCTAATTTCTGCAATATCTATTTCTCTTTCTCTCCTGCTCTCATTTCTACAATATCTATTTCTCTTTCTCTCCTACTCTAATTTCTACAATATCTATTTCTCTTTCTCTCTGATCTCATTTCTACAATATCTATTTCTCTTTCTCTCCTACTCTCATTTCTACAATATCTATTTCTCTTTCTCTCCTACTCTCATTTCTACAATATCTATTTCTCTTTCTCTCCTGCTCTCATTTCTACGATATCTATTTCTTTTTCTCTCCTGCTCTCATTTCTACGATATCTATTTCTCTTTCTCTCCCGCTCTCATTTCTACAATATCTATTTCTCTTTCTCTTCTGCTTTCATTTTTATAATGTCAATTTCTCTTTCTCTCAATTTATCACTTCTGTAATGTCAATTTCTCTTTCTCTCAATTTATCACTTCTGTAATGTCAATTTCTCTTTCTCTCAATTTATCACTTCCGTAATGTCAATTTCTCTTTCTCTCAATTTATCACTTCTGTAATGTCAATTTCTCTTTCTCTCAATTTATCACTTCAGTAATGTCAATTTCTCTTTCTCTCAATTTATCACTTCTGTAATGTCAATTTCTCTTTCTCTCAATTTATAATTTCTCTAATGTCCATTTCTCTCCCTCTCTCACTTCAGTAATGTCAATTTCTCTCCCTCTCTAACTTCTATAGTATCCATTTTTCTCTCTCTCACTTATATAATGTCCCTTTCTCTCCCTATCTCACTTCAGTAATGTCAATTTCTCTCCCTCTCTAACTTCTATAGTGTCCATGTCCCTCTATCACTTCTATAATGTCCATTTATATCCCTCTGTCACTTCTATAATGTCCATTTTTCTCCCTCTCTCATTTCTGTAGTGTCAATTTCTCTCGCTCTGTAAATTCTATAATGTCTATTTCTCTCCCTTTCTCACTTGTGCAATATTCATCTCTTCCCCTCTCTCACTTCTGTAATGTCCATTTCTCTCCCTCTCTCACTTCTATAATGTCAATTTCTCTATCACTTATATAATGTCCATTTCTCTCTTACTTCTATAATGTCCATTTCTCTCTTACTTCTATCATGTCCATTTCTCTCTCACTTCTATAATGCCCATTTCTCTATTGCTTCTATAATGTCCATTTCTCTCTTACTTCTATCATGTCCATTTCTCTGTTACTTCTATAATGTCCATTTCTCTCTTACTTCTATAATATCCATTTCTCTCTTACTTCTGTAATGTCCATTTCTCTCTTCTATCAAATCCATTTCTCACTTACTTCTATAATGTCCATTTCTCTCTTACTTCTATCATGTCCATTTCTATCTCACTTCTATAATGTCCATTTTTCTCTTACTTCTATAATGTCCGTTTCTTTCTCACTTGTACAATGACGACATTTCCTGTGTATGGTTCTGATTACGGCCCTCGCGCGGCTCTCGTCCAATGCCCTGTCTCAGGCACTCGTGAGGTGACGATTTGCTCTTGTCTTCGGCGGTCCCTGATGGACGAGAGTGAAGCGAGTGGCGCCACCACACACGCTGGAGTTGGAGCTGAACTAGTCATGTACTAGGGAGAAATCCAAATACAAGAACTGCCATGCGGCTAACTCAACATTGAAAGCGGCAGAGAGCCAAACCGATGATAACCCGGTGGAGGATAGTGGAAACAGAGAAAGCGTGGGCCAGACAGGAAGCACTCTGTCAAGGCTGGCCACGGACCAGAGAAAGTGGAAGAACTTTCGTTCTTGAGCTTAAAGAAATCTCAAGGCCAAACGGTCACTGAGAACTTCATTAGCCTGTGACGTCACCAAGGACTATCGGCCAATTCAATCCAACTATAAATTTACTTAGGCCTGCAGTATGAGAGGGAATTTCTGGACAGCAACCAACCAGTGTGACGTTGGGGAGATCATGGGTAGAGTGACGTAAGCCGTCTACAGATCCTATACGTAAAACGTCATTATAGTTGGTGGGTTTGTTGGTTTTGTTTTCTGATAGCGGGCCTTAGTACACCTGTAGTTGTGATCAATCACTAACGTTGTCGTTTGTGAGGTTACAAGGAATATCGGTCAGTCACTAACGTGTTCGTCTGTGAGGTTACAAGGCCTATCGGCCAGTCACTAACGTGTTGGTCTGTGAGGTTACAAGGAATATCGGCCAGTCACTAACGTGTTGGTCTGTGAGGTTACAAGGAATATCGGCCAGTCACTAACGTGTTGGTCTGTGAGGTTACAAGGAATATCGGCCAGTCACTAACGTGTTGGTCTGTGGGGTTACAAGGCCTATCGGCCAGTCATTAACGTGGTCATCTGTGAGGTTACAAGGAATATCGGTCAGTCACTAACGTGTTGGTCTGTGGGGTTACAAGGCCTATCGGCCAGTCACTAACGTGGTAGTCTGTGAGGTTACGAGGCCTATCGGCCAGTCACTACCTTATTCGTCTGTGACGTCACAAGGTCTATCAGCCAACAACTACCGTCTGTGACATCACAAGGCCGATCAGCCAACAACTACCGTCTGTGACATCACAAGGCCTATCTGTCAAACACTACCGTGATCGTCTGTGACGTTACAAGGCCTATCGGCCAATCACTGCCGTGATCGTCTGTGACGTCACAAGGCCTATCGACCAATCACTACCGTGATCGTCTGTGACGTCACAAGACCTATCGACCAATCACTACCGCCTTCGTCTGTGACTTCACAAGGCCTATCGGCCAATCACTATTTTGTCCCTCTATGACGTCACGAGGCCTATCGACCAATCACTACCGTCATTGTCTGTGACGTCACAAGACCTATCGGCCACTCACTACTTTGTCCCTCTATGACGTCACAAGGCCTGTCGGCCACTGCGTACTTTGAGGTCTATATAAGGAAGGTGGGTGATGATGAAGATGTGTTACACCGCACACACACACACATGCGCGCGCACAGCTGTCCTCTCCAAGATCATCTCTCTTGTATCATCTCAGAACAAACATGAAAAGATTTCATAAGAACAGAGAAGAAGAGAGACACGCAGAGAAACTTGCTCCGACAGCCGACAAGGGAAATCAAGACTGGCGAACTCTTCTGTGCTGGAGATGATTTACGGGGTCTTTAACAACAAAAGCGTTGCTATGGAACTTTGGGATTAATTTCCGGTTGAGCACCCACCATCTTGGCGACGGGTGTCGGATCTCTAGGGGGCACGAGTAAGAGTTTGTGTTGCCGGCTGGTGGATGTGTGTGTGTGTGTGTGTGTGTGTGTGTGCGCTGGTTCTGTCTCGCTTTATGGAGAGTTCTGGCATCGTAGGACTGGAGTTTGCTGGGTGGTTGTTGTCTCAGATGAAGGAATTCGGTCTTGCAATGCTTCCACTGCTACTGAAATAAAATAAAAATAAAATCAGATACAATAAAGATGAGCACAATAAAACAAAATAAAAATAAAATAAACGAAAAACAAAATAAAAATAGAAATCAAACGAAATAAAATAAAATCAGATACAATAAAGATGAGCAAAATAAAATAAAATAAAACAAAGCAAAATGAAAATAAAACAAAGAAAAACATAATTTAATAAAAGAAAAGAAAAGAAAATAGAACAAAATAAAAGAAAACAGACACAATTAAATTAAATAAAGACAAAAATAAAATAAAATAAACCAAATAAAAATAAAATAAAATAAACCAAATAAAAATAAAATAAAATAAACCAAATAAAAATAAAATAAAATAAACCAAATAAAAATAAAATAAAATAAACCAAATAAAAATAAAATAAAATAAACCCAAAAAAATAAAATAAAGAAAAACGAAACAAAACATATAGAATAAAATAAATGAAAACAAAACAAAAAATAAAGTAAAATGAAACAGAATAAAATAACGAAAGCAAAATAGAATATTAAGGGTAGACAGTATTTCAATGTCATCATCATGTGCCATACCGGTTGGCGTAGGTGATCATGTCCCTCCACAATCTTCTATCTACAGTACATCGTATCAGTTTTGTTGTTGACTGTTTTCCATGCCATGACACCAAGCTATCCAGTATTTTCTTTCGTTGTCGTCCGCGATCTCTCTTTCCTTTTATTTTGCCAGTTGTAACCAAGTGTTCCAACTTTCCTCTTCTCACAATGTGTCAGAAAAATGTTGATTGTTTCTTTCTGATGTTTTTTAAGAGCTCACTTTTTGTGTTGGCCTCTTTGAGAACTTTCTCATTGGTCTTTTTAGCTGTCCAGGGAACTTTCAACATTCTTCTGAGAAATCCCATCTCTGTGGCCTCTAATCGTCTTTTCATTTGTTTGTCTACTGTCCATGATTCGCTTCCATAGGTCAGAATTGGTTCTATATAGCACCGATGAACTCTCTTTCTCATTTTTATTGACATAGATTTGTTTCATAAGATATTTTAAATTTTCTGAAATGCTATTTTGGCCTGAGCTATTCTGCTTTTTATTTCTGTGGTGCATCTCCCATCTGATGTTATTATTGAGCCGAAGTATTTCAAACGTTGCACTTGTTTCAATGTAGGGTTTCTTAAAGAACAAGGAATTAAAGATAAATTCACAGTCACAATATCAAACAAATACCAAGTCCTCCAACAACTAGAAAATACAATAAATATAGAAGATCATTGGAAACAGGTAAAAGATATATGGAAAGAGACATGCGAAGAAACACTGGGGAAAAGAGAACGCCAGAATAAGGCATGGATGACAGCAGAGACCCTGGATAAAATTAAAGAAAGAAAAAACAAGAAAGCAGACATAAATAAAAGCAAAACGAGAAGTAATAAAGCCAAGATACAAGAAGCTTACACAGAGGTGAACAAAGAAGTGAGAAGATGCCTCTGTCACCATGAACCTTGTACCTTGTCCTGCCGAGACGGCTTTTAGAACGGTTTTATGTCAACTAATTTTAATGTCATGAAAAATATACTAACATCAAAACAAATAACACCAGGGCTGAAACTAAGAATAGCAAAATGTTACATCTTCTCAATATTCCTATATGGTGCAGAAACATGGACATTAGACAAGAAAACAAAACAGAAAATTGAAGCCTTTGAAATGTGGATTTATAGAAGAATAGGTAGAATTGGATGGAAAGAAAGAAAACAAACGATGAAGTTTTAAAACAACTAAAAAAAAAAAGAGAACTACAAAATACAATTAAGACAAGACAAATGAAATTTGGGGCATGTTAAAAGACACAAAAGCCTAATAAAAGTGATATTGGAAGGGAAAATACAAGGTAAAAAAGGCAGACCAAGACTAACATGGACGAGTAACATCAAAAGATGGACAAGTCAACCTATGACAACCTGCACCATCAAGCAAGAGACAGAGTGGAATGGCGCTCCATGGTAGCCAACCTTCGTTGTGGAGAAGGCACACGATGATGATGATGATGATGATGACGAGGTTCATATAGTCGAGGTGAAGAGTAATGTGGTCCACACGCACCTCCATGGAAGGGAAACTATATGGGGCAATCGAATCACTTAAACAAACAGCTGACTTTATGAGAGAGTCTGGAATCCTACTCTGATTGAGTCTTGATCGCAGATATTAGATTAGATCGTCTGATATACAAGTGAAGGTACTAGTAGAGATTAGATCGTCGGATATACAAGTGAAGGTACTAGTAGAGTACATGTAAATTTAAAAATTCAAATTCTGACATTAATTTTCTTGCTCTGGATGCGCTCAAGAGGTTATCACCGATACTTATTTAAGGCATATCTTAATACATATTGTCTGTGATATTTCTTATTCTATTTTGTATTCAATTAAAATATTACAACTCGTCTTGCTTGACACTTGTTATTCTCTATATATGTCTTGACTTATTCAATGCTACTCTTAATCTACTTACTTTTGTTCTCTGGAGCACAACACCTCTGAATCTAACTTGAAACACATTTCAACTAAACTATCACTTCATGATGACTCATCTCTGGATCTTTCTTCTACGTCTCAATTGGTCAAACTAACTAACTGTGTGGAAGTCCATAACTATAGAAACTGACGTCTGCCTACAGGCAGTTTCGACCGAAGCCGGACTAAGCTCGTCTATTTTACATTTTCTGGATGTATCTCTATCTCGATCTTCTTTCTTACTCTACTAATGCATGAGGTTAAATATCTCTGTCTTATTTGCATAATTTATTGGCTTAGTCGCTGTCTAGTAATCTCTCAGCCAATATTGAATGCGAAGTTCGACACTAGATGACATTTGCGTCCTATTTTGCAAAACAAATCATCATCTTGACATATTAGCTAACCTCTGAGTTTTAAAAGTAACGCTAACATGAACCCTAAGATTGGCATCTCTGTCATCTCTACTTATTTTGGGTTACTACTAACATATCCGACCCAACCTATATCTTTCATTCTATGATCTATTCTATTCCTAGTCTATATACCATTTCATGTGCACATACAAGAATATACTACATCTTGAGCAAAGATAGCATTTTGTAGTTTTACTTCTCATGTTATTTACTTTAATGTGAGTATATTTTTCTTCTTCTTAAAATCGCTTTTTGTCATTTCTATTCTTATGTTTAGCTAAAAAGACCAACAAGGACATTCTCAAAGAGGCCAACACAGAAAGGCAGCTCATTAAAAAAAAAATCATCAAAAAGAAACAATCAACATTTTTTTGGTTGCATAATGAGAAAAGGAAAATTTTAATACTTGGTTCATTAACATCATTAGGTGCCGTCTCCGCATCGAAGGTTGGCTACTATGGAGCGCCATTCCGCTCTGTCTCTTGTTTTGATGGTGCAAGTTATCATAGGCTGACTTGTCCATCTTTTGATGTTGCTCGTTCATGTATTCCTCTTTCACCTATACCTTATGAAATACTTGGTTACAACTGGCGAAATAAATGGCGATAGAGATCGCTGGACGACAGAGATGTTACTGGATAGCTTGGTGTCATGGCATGGAAAACAGCCAACAACAGAATTAATTCGATGTACTGTGGATAGAAACAAAGGACATGGGGTAGGATTCGATCCCAACCGACGGCTTCCGAGTTCACCCAGCCTTAAATGGGTACCGGATTTTTTTCTGGGAAAGTAAAGCAGCACGGGCGTAATACCGACCACATTACCCCAAAAATCATGTGCTGAAGGTCTGTAAAATATAGGGTCACTAACACCATGTTTCCTTATACGCCACTTGGCGTGATGGGGGTACTTTACTTTTTTTTTTTTTTTTACTGGGGATAGAAGATTAGGGAAGGGCATGGTAGCCTGCGCCAACCGGTATAGCACAGGATGATGTTGTTTACCTCTTACATGTTCCACCATGAGGCACGTGGAAACCAAACGGTTAATAATTTCCGGCCGAAAGTCCGGACAATATAGATCCAACTGGGTTGTGTTACATTAGATTTGATGATGGACCCGATTATCGCCCTTAGCCGGAGTGATGTCCCCGAAATCGTGTTCACTCGTAGTTATCTCCCTTGTCGGCACATCTTCATCTCTACCACAATCATCCATTCTAGTTATCTAATTTTGTTGTTGTCACAGTTCTCTGTTTTCATATCAAAGTTTACCTCTAAATGTTTTGTTGTCACAGCTGCCTGTTTTCATATCAAAGTTTACCTCTAAATGTTTTGTTGTCACAGATGCCTGTTTTCATATCAAAGTTTACCTCTAAATGTTTTGTTGTCACAGCTGCCTGTTTTCATATCAAAGTTTACCTCTAAATGTTTTGTTGTCACAGCTGCCTGTTTTCATATCAAAGTTTACCTCTAAATGTTTTGTTGCCACAGCTGCCTGTTTTCATATCAAAGTTTACCTCTAGTTTTGCTGTTGTCACAACTGTCTGTTTTCATATCAAAGTTTACCTCTAGTTTTGCTGTTGTTACAACTGTCTGTTTTCATATCAAAGTTTACCTCTAGTTTTGCTGTTGTCACAACTGTCTGTTTTCATATCAAAGTTTACCTCTAGTTTTGCTGTTGTCACAACTGTCTGTTTTCATATCAAAGTTTACCTCTAGTTTTGCTGTTGTCACAATTGTCTGTTTTCATATCAAAGTTTACCTCTAGTTTTGCTGTTGTCACAACTGTCTGTTTTCATATCAAAGTTTACCTCTAAATTTTCTGTTGTCACAACTGTCTGTTTTAATATCAAAGTTTACCTATAATTGTTTTGTTGTCACAACTGTCTGTTTTCATATCAAAGTTTACCTCTAGATTTGCTGTTGTCACAACTGTCTGTTTTCATATCAAAGTTTACCTCTAAATGTTTTGTTGTCACAGCTGCCTGTTTTCATATCAAAGTTTACCTATAATTGTTTTGTTGTCACAACTACCTGTTTTCATATCAAAGTTTACCTCTAAATTTGCTGATGTCACAGCTGTCTGTTTCATATCAAAGTTTACCTCTAAATGCTTTGTTGTCACAGCTGCCTGTTTTCATATCAAAATTTACCTCTAAATTTGCTTTTGTTGCAACTGTCTGTTTTCATATCAAAGTTTACCTCTAAATATTTTGTTGTCCCAGGGGCCTGTTTTCATATCAAAGTTTACCTCTAGTTTTGCTGTTGTCACAACTGTCTGTTTTCATATCAAAGTTTACCTCTAGATTTGCTGTTGTCACAACTGTCTGTTTTCATATCAAAGTTTGCCTCTAATTGTTTTGTTGTCACAACTGTCTGTTTTCATATCAAAGTTTACCTCTAGTTTTGCTGTTGTCACAACTGCCTGTTTTCATATCAAAGTTTACCTCTAGTTTTGCTGTTGTTACAACTGTCTGTTTTCATATCAAAGTTTACCTCTAATTTTGGCAATTTCTCAGAACTTACAAATAAAGATGTCGTGTACACTGGACAATTTGACTACAAAACATGTTTATATGGTTTTGGAATATTGGAAACACTAGGAAACATAACAGCAGGAGAGGTCAACAGAAGAGTAAAAGATGGTTTGATGAAATATTAGAAATACTAGGAAACATAACAGCAGGAGAGGTCAACAGAAGAGTAAAAGATGGATTGATGGAATATTAGAAACACTAGGAAACATAACAGCAGGAGAGGTCAACAGAAGAGTAAAAGATGGTTTGATGAAATATTAGAAACACTAGGAAACATAACAGCAGGAGAGGTCAACAGAAGAGCAAAAGATGGATTGATGGAATATTAGAAACACTAGCAAACATAACAGTAGGAGAGATCAACAGAAGAACAAAAGATGGATCGATGGAATATTAGAAACACTAGGAAACATAACAGCAGGAGAGGCCAACAGAAGAGAAAGACTGTAAACTAGACATCCTCTTGATGCTGAAAGGTAAATGAGGAAGGAACGAAGAAGACGAAGCAGAATTCTTGAAATGGCCGTGATCAATTTTCAATCGTTTAAAGGGAAGCTAGTGTGCTAAAAGGATGAAGGGTTGTGCTCAGTTTTGATTATGTCCCTTGGTGATAACAATGGTCATGTTGATGTTGAAAGTGTTGATGTTGAAAGTGTTGATGTTGAAAGTGATGATGTTGAAAGTGTTGATGTTGAAAGGGATGATGTTGAAAGTGATGATGTTGAAAGTGTTGATGTTGAAAGTGTTGATGTTGAAAGTGATGATGTTGAAAGTGATGATGTCGAAAGTGTTGATGTTGAAAGTGATGATGTTGAAAGTGTTGATGTTGAAAGTGTTGATGTTGAAAGTGATGATGTTGAAAGTGTTGATGTTGAAAGTGTTGATGTTGAAAGTGTTGATGTTGAAAGTGATGATGTTGAAAGTGATGATGTTGAAAGTGTTGATGTTGAAAGTGTTGATGTTGAAAGTGATGATGTTGAAAGTGTTGATGTTGAAAGTGATGATGTTGAAAGTGTTGATGTTGAAAGTGATGATGTTGAAAGTGTTGATGTTGAAAGTGTTGATGTTGAAAGTGATGATGCCATTTTTGTCTTTTTCCGTTCTCCAGCTTTTACCTGTGGCGAAGTCCCTAGAGACTAGGAACTGAATTTTGCGCGTTAATCCATTTTTCCTGGCAGCTGTGTGCACAGTGGTCCCTCGCCGCACAGGCAGATATAAACTCCTACTTCGGAGGTACTCATATTTTTTTCCATCTAAGAGTAAATGACGTTTCAAGCTGGGCCCCGCTGCTGAGACCAGGGGTGGTTGCCGCAGAGAGAAATCATTAAAAAAAATCCCAACCGGTGTAGCCGGGATTTGAACCCACAACCTCTCTATTTTTGTTTGATCTCATCATTAAGTGTCGTCCCCACATCGAAGGTTGGCTACCAAGTAGCGCCATTCCGCTCTGTCTCATGATAGTGCAGGTTGTCATAGGCTGTCTCGTCCATGTTAGTCTTGGTCTGCCTCTGTCTCTTGCTTTGATAGTGCAGGTTGTCATAGGCTGTCTCGTCCATGTTAGTCTTGGTCTGCCTCTGTCTCTTGCTTTGACAGTGCAGGTTGTCACAGGCTGTCTCGTCGATGTTAGTCTTGGTCTGCCTCTGTCTCTTGCTTTGATAGTGCAGGTTGTCACAGGCTGTCTCGTCCATGTTAGTCTTGGTCTGCCTCTGTCTCTTGCTTTGATAGTGCAGGTTGTCATAGGCTGTCTCGTCCATGTTAGTCTTGGTCTGCCTCTGTCTCTTGCTTTGATAATGCAGGTTGTCACAGACTGTCTCGTCCATGTTAGTATTGGTCTGCCTCTGTCTCTTGCTTTGATAGTGCAGGTTGTCATAGGCTGTCTCGTCCATGTTAGTCTTGGTCTGCCTCTGTCTCTTGCTTTGATAGTGCAGGTTGTCATAGGCTGTCTCGTCCATGTTAGTCTTGGTCTGCCTCTGTCTCTTGCTTTGACAGTGCAGGTTGTCACAGGCTGTCTCGTCGATGTTAGTCTTGGTCTGCCTCTGTCTCTTGCTTTGATAGTGCAGGTTGTCATAGGCTGTCTCGTCCATGTTAGTCTTGGTCTGCCTCTACCTCTTTTACCTTGTATTTTCCCCTCCAGGATTATTTTTAGTAGGCTGCTGCGTATTTTAACATGGCCCAACAATCGCATTTGTCTTGTTTGAATTGTGTTTAGTAGTTCTCTTTTCATTTTTAGCTGTTTTAGACTTCATCGTTCGTTTTCTTTTCATTCAATTCATCCTATTCTTCTAATCCACATTTCAAAGGCTTCAATTTTCTGCGCAAAACTTAGACTATTCAAATCAAACGTACTATCTACCCTTACCATGGACAGCTAAGAAGAGTAATGAAAATGTACTGAAAGGGGCCAAAGCAAAAGGAGAGCTAATTTCCAATATTAGGAAGAAACAATCATTTTTTGGCCATGTAATGAGAAGAGAACAACTGGAATATATTGTAACAACTGGGAAAATTGAGGGACGACGAGACAGAGGGAAGTAAAGAGAAAAGATACCAGACAGCTTAAGAGATTGGCTTGGCAGAAGGTCAACAATAGAAATGATAAATAACTGTCGAGATCGAAAGTTGTGGAGAGACATGATCACCTACGCCAGCAGGACTGGTACTTGATGATGATGATCAACCCTTACGTATGCACGTGAGAGGTGGAAAACAACAAGAGACATAGAAACAAAGTTGAACGCATTTGAAAATAAATGTCTAAGGAAAATACTTGGTATAGCATGGAACGAATTCAAAACAAACGAGGAAATTAGAGAAATCGCCAATCAACCACTAATATCTTCAGTAATAAAGAAAAGACGATGGTCATATGTTGGACATGTGATGAGAAGAGATAATAACCGAATAGCAAAGCAGACCCTCATATGGGAAACAACAGGTAAGAGGAAGACCCAGAGAGACACTGAGAAGAACATTGATGAGAGAGGCAAGAGCAGCAGGAATCGGCTCCCTCAATGAGATAGAGCTGCTTGCACAGAACAGAGACAAATGGCAAGATTTGATAAAATATCTTTAGAAGGATTGAAAACTGCTAGAACAAAAATTTAGATAAGAGAAAGAGTATATGTGTCTATGTCCCATGGGACGGCTACGGCTCGAAAGGTCAATATATAGATAGATAGAATTGTCTGTTCTCTAGATTGACTTGTCCATCTTTTGATGTTACTCGTCCATGTAAGTCTTGGTCTGCCTCTGCCTCTTTTACTTGTATTTTTCCTTCCAATATTACTTTTAGTAGGCTGTTGTGTCTTTTAACATGGCCCAAAAATGTCATTTGTCTTGTCTTAATTGTATTTAGTAGTTCTCTTTTTATTTTCAGTTGTTTTAAAACTTCATCGTTTGTTATCTTTTGTTTCCATCCAATTCTACCTATTCTTCTATATATCCACATTTCAAAGGCTTCAATTTTCTGTTCTGTTTTCTTGTCTAATGTCCATCTTTCAGCACCATACAGGAATATTGAGAAGATATTACATTTCGCTATTCTTAGTTTTAACCTTGGTGTTATTTGTTTTGATGTTGGTATATTTTTCTTGACATTAAAATTACTTTTTATCATTCCTATACTTCTGTTTGTTTGGTTTTTTTTGCCTGAGCTATTCTGCTTTTTTTTATTTCTGTGGTACATCTTCCATCTGATGTTATTATTGTGCCCAAGTATTTGACGCTCTCCACTTGTTTTAAATTAGTCCTGTTTATTTTTATGCTGCATGATAGTGATGATTGTTTTTCGATATAACCATTACTTCTGTTTTCTTACTATTCAGACTGAGACCTTTCTTGTTGCTTTCTTTTATGATTATGTTTATCAGTTCTTGTAGTTCAGTCGCCGTCTCTGATATTAAGACTGTGGAGTAGCAGCAACAAAAGAAATGAGATTGGTATTGAGTTATTGAGTTATTTGTGGGTCATCATCATTGCACTCCGAACATGTCCATAGGTGCTCAGATCCCCTCCTCAGCAATTCCCTCAGTGTCCAGCGACTGACGACTCCAGTTCTATGTTGGTTGATAAGTCCTCTTACACGGCCACCAAGTTTCTCATTTCTGGCTGTGCCCAACTTAACTCCCATTTCCATCATCCGAAGAAGTGACGTGGATCTGTGTTTGTCGAAGTCCTGTGCTCTTCCCACATCTCGAAGGGCATTGATGACGTCCGCCCGATCCATTGGTTGATCATCCTCAACGACAGCGCAGCTAGCCAATCTGTCCGCCCTTTCATTTCCCCGTACTTCCGCATGTCCAGGGACATAGACAAAGGTGACCTTACGTATTGTGGATTTCTGCAACGACTCTACCCATTGCATGCGTAATTAAGATTGGTAATGATTAATTAACACTGATTATATTGAGTTAATCTTCCCTCTGTGGCCTTCAGCGTCGATAAACAAAACATCAAATCCAGGTTTTATCTCGTCAAGTGGTCACATGACCGTGTCACATGACTTGTTTACCAAAATGTCCTCTCCCACTTCCTTGTTTTGCCCAAACAAACTGTCCCGGACTTTCTCGTCTTCACATCAAACGTGCGTGCTCATTATTTTGTCGACAAAATAAGGTATTTATATATGATCTGTTTTAGTTACATTGAGACATTGATTACAAATGGTTATCTATCATGTTTTCCAGTATTTTTGTTGACATGGTCAGATACCTGGACCGTGTTGTCGTTGTCCTAGGAGAGAGAGAGAGAGAGGATGAACCGGCTGGTTACATGACACTACTCTCAGGTAACATCACTTCTTGTTCTCTTCGCTTCCTTCTGTTCTCTGTTTATTTTTATTTATGTGCTTCACAGTATTACAGACAATCTGGTTGTGCTCATTTCGTTTATTCTCCAGTTTACTTGAGTTGAAAATTGCTTTCTTTCTTTACTAACTTTACTACTTGTTTTCTGTTGACACGGGATTGGATTCTCAACCATTTGTTAAAGTTTTACTCACTAGAAGATGAAATGTGTTAGAGGAATGACAGGAAACAGCCTGCGACATGGGATTAGAATTATTATTTTTTTTTTTTTTTGCTTTCTCCAGCTTTCACCTCTGGCAAAGTCCCTAGAGACTAGGAACTGAATTTTGCGTGTTAATCCATTTTTCTCTGGCAGCCGTGTGCACAGGGGTCCCTCGCCGCACAGGCAGATAACTCTTGACTTCAGAGGTACTCATATTTTTCTGTCGATGAGTAATTGACCTTTCAAGCCTGGCCTCGAAACATCATCCAACATAAGACACTAATATTTGACCAAACTACTGACTTATTATCATTGCTGGCTACCAGCTATTTATCAAGACATGATTGCTGGCTACCAGCTGTTTATCAAGACATGATTGCTTGCTACCAGCTGATGCCTTGGTCACTGCCATCACCCCCATTGTCATGCTACTCGTGGTCATGACGTATGCACCACTGTCTTCTTTGACTATTCTGCCTGCGAGTGTGCCATAAATGCCCATGCACTTCTTTGGTGTCATCTTACAGATCCGTCTGTATAGATAACTGCATCTTTCTCATCGGTGTTATCGCAGATGAGACCGCTGACCTCAGCATTAACAACGACTGGGTTCTGTTCCCTACTTTTCCTGTCGAGTGTGACAATACATGAGAAAGTCCTCTTGAATGACGTAGGCACCAGTATCCACTCCCCACCAACGCTGATATTGGTAAGCCCACAGACCTATTTGATGACATCTTCTGCTCGGCCCACCCATGATTTGCCTCTTTTTAACCTGGCACCTTTCCCTGTGTTGAGCGCGTGGTGCAATGGATGCTCTTTATCTATACTAATCTTCAGGTATGCTCGTGCTCTCCAGAGCTTGATTCTGTCATCCATGGTTGGAAAGTCAAGAAGTTACCTCATTGCTACACAGGGAGTGTCTCTTGTACATCCCAAGATAATGTGCATGGCTTCATTTTGTATTTTCTCCAGCCTATCAATTTGAGTTGTACTGACAGTAAGAATTGCCAGGGCATACTCGATTGGTGCGAGGACTAATCCCTGGAACAGAAGAGTAAGTAGCCTCTGCTCAATGTTGGCAGCTGCCATGACCTTCAAGGCGGCTAATCCTTTGCGGGATTTTGTTATCACATGGTCGATGTGGTCCCGAAAACACAGGCTGTGATCAAACTTAACTCCGAGGTATGTCATCAACTTGTCCCTGGTCACCTCATCAGCTCCCGTTCGTTCTACTGGTGTGGTCATATTAACGATATGATTGTTAAGGGAGAACCATGAAACTGATGCTTTATTAGGATTAACCAAGGCACCTGAAACCCCACACCAGGAAGAAATGCGATCGAGTTCATCTTGCATTGTGGAGGCGATTCCCCGTCTGTCTCTTCCCTGTCGATATACCAGAATATCATCAGCAAAAGTCATAGTTCTTCCCCTCCCATCCAGCTGTTGTTCCGTGATCGTTATTGTGTACACGTTAAATAGAAATGGTGACAATGGTGAGCCTTGTGGCAGCCCTGGACAAATGGATATTGGCTCGGAAGACCAACTTCCACATCTGAGTATCACCTTCCTCTGAAACAGTGCCGCGGCGATCCATCTAACGAGGAAGGGGTGCACCGCCAGTTTGAGGAGCATATGCATGAGATATTCAAATGGTACCCTGTTGTTTGCATCCTCCAGATCTATAGCAGCAGCACATGTCTCCTCTCGTCCGTGGAAGCCTTTGAAGACGTCATAGGCAAAGACTGCCGCATTGAGCCATGTCTCTTTGTTATATCTATAACCTCCGAGTGTTGATGGGAATGCGCGTTTCCGTTCAAGGTGACAGGTGAGGACACGGGCAACTATTTTCTCCAGCAACTTACACGCAGTGTTCTGCATTGTGATGATTCTGTAGGCACTGATCTGAGAATGGTCCTTGTTTGGCTTCGGTAGTGGTAGTAAGTAGCTGTGTAGCCACCCCTCCTTAATCTGGCCACTCCGAATACTGGCATTAAACTCATTGGCCAGTATTGTCAAGTCGTCGTCAGCTAAATCACCTATGTCATCGTACCGAACACCATCTGGACCAGGAGCAGTGTTGTGTGACCTTTTAAGTGTCGCGCGAATGGTATCTGTTGTGATTGTGAGATCTTCTTCCAGCCCTACATCCTTACACAATTTTGACAGCGATCCCCGTATCCTCATTCTTACAGCCTCATTTCTTTGGTCCGTCTGCTCAATGTAGCGGACAAGCAGGGCCTTCCCTTTGCTCTCTTCAGATTTGTGCCATAACCGGCCTGTGCTCTGAAAGTCTGGTATGCCTCTGTGTCGTGGTGTGCCATTCATGCTCTGATAAAGGCGCCAGAATGTGGCTAGCGATTTTTCTGAGCACACTTTTTTACAGAAGTCATCCCATTTGGCATCCTTAGCCTGCTTAGCACATAGTTTAAAGTGCATCATTTTTTGGTCGACCTCTTCTTTCAGATGCTTCAAGAGCTCAGGTTGTGTTCTACCATACCTTCTGGCTTTCTGCCATGTCTTGACCATTTGTCTCTTGCCCTGCCAAGCTTCCTCGACTTCTACGTTCCACCAGGGTGGCTGCGTCCATCTCTCCTGCCTCCTACGAGAGGCGCTCTGTTTCCTATGTCTGATTTTGTTAATGACGTCCTGGTCTGTTTTCTTGTAATGGAATGTATGGAGCTTTCTTTTCTGGCTTCTATTTCTGCTTTTCTCAATTAGGAGGACACATGGATAGTGATCACTTCCGTGGAACCCCAGTGCACTCCACCTGCAAACCGGTGCGAAAGTGGAAGACACCAGTGCCAGGTCTATGACACTATCAGAGTCCCCTGTTCGAGTGGCCATTCTTGTTGTCCTTCCATCATTCAAGCACACTAAATCGGCCGATACCAGTGCGTTCTCTAGGTCTTCTCCCTGCTTGTTGGTTATGACGTTGCCCCACTGGTTTCCTCTAGCATTAAAGTCTCCGCAGAAAATGACATTCTCTTCATCGAACTCGAAGAGATTCTGCCATTGTTGTGTGTTCACCTTCTTATAGAACAACTTTTGATTTTATTCAGTTGTTGATTAAAGTGGCAAATGTTGCTTGTGTCTGATACTTTAGTTGATTTCCTCATTCATGACTTCCCATAAAGATAAAAAAAACACACAAACTTTTATTCTACATTCGTGACTTACCATAAAGATAAAACACACAAACTTCTATTCTACATTCATGACTTCCCATAAAGATAAAACACACAAACTTCTATTCTACATTCATGACTTCCCATAAAGATAAAACACACAAACTTCTATTCTACATTCGTGACTTCTCATAAAGATAAAACACACAAACTTCTATTCTACATTCATGACTTCCCATAAAGATAAAACACACAAACTTCTATTCTACATTCATGACTTCCCATAAAGATAAAACACACAAACTTCTATTCTACATTCATGACTTCCCATAAAGATAAAACACACAAACTTCTATTCTACATTCATGACTTCCCATAAAGATAAAACACACAAACTTCTATTCTACATTCATGACTTCCCATAAAGATAAAACACACAAACTTCTATTCTACATTCATGACTTCCCATAAAGATAAAACACACAAACTTCTATTCTACATTCATGACTTCCCATAAAGATAAAACACACAAACTTCTATTCTACATTCATGACTTCCCATAAAGATAAAACACACAAACTTCTATTCTACATTCATGACTTCCCATAAAGATAAAACACACAAACTTCTATTCTACATTCATGACTTCCCATAAAGATAAAACACACAAACTTCTATTCTACATTCATGACTTCCCACAAACTTCTATTCTACATTCATGACTTCCCATAAAGATAAAACACACAAACTTCTATTCTACATTCATGACTTCCCATAAAGATAAAACACACAAACTTCTATTCTAAATTCATGACTTCCCATAAAGATAAAACACACAAACTTCTATTCTACATTCATGACTTCCCATAAAGATAAAACACACAAACTTCTATTCTACATTCAAAGTGATTAGAAGGAGTTGTATCTTAAAATGTCACAACTTTTGTGGTTAAACATTGAATATTGCATCTCCTGAAAATCTAAAATATATGATTCTTTCATCTTTCTGTGAATCGTATTAACAACTAAAATATAAAATATATTATTCATAAATAAATGCAAACTCAACATCTCAGGCACAAAATACAACATGAAAATCAACATCAACAAAACAGAAGTCATGAATGTCGCAAAAAATAAACATAACTATAGAAGGCAGGCAACTAAAACAAGTAGAGGAATTCAAATACCTAGGAAGTCTAATGACAAACGATAATTCTCAAACAGCAGAGATAGACTGAAGATGTAACAAAGCTTGTCAAATCATTGGACAGCTATCACCACTATTGTCCAACAATGAAATAACTCTGGTGGCAAAACGAGCACTATACAATACAATCTTCATCCCAATGTTGTGCTACCAATGCCAGACCTGTACCCTAGATGCAAGAAAAATAAGAAAAATAACCTCTACAGAGATTAAATGTGTTAGACGAATGACAGGAAACATTCTGTGAGATAAGATCAGAAATGAAGAACTGAGAAAAAAGCTAGGAATAGCCCCCGCCATAGAATATATAAGGAAACAACAGATAAAATGGTTTGGCCATATGATAAGGCAGAAAGAACAAAACACAACACAACAAGCCTTCAACAAACGTTGTGAGAACATCAGACCCAAGGGTCGACCACGAAAAAGATGGGTCGATGGAATATTAGAAGCACTAGGAAACAGCAGCAGAGATGAACAGAAGAGCAAAAGACCGCAAATTATATCTCCCCTCAACGCTGAAAGGCAGATGAGGAAGAAAGAAGAAGAAGATAAATATAAATAAATGTTGACTTTAGCTACAAATTTGACATCTTGTGTGTCTGATGTCACAAAATTGGAACCACTCCCATCAAATATCAATTTTAAAAATGAGGGGAGTGAACTGGGCTCAGAATGTCTTCATCTGTAAATGCTGCATAGTTTTAAAGATTAGAACAAAGATGCCACTTTGAGATGAAAGTAGAAACCTGTATCCAATAATCAGTCCGATAAGTAACCAACTACACATCATTAATCAGAAGTTATTTCCCTTTGGCAAAAGAGGAAGACCCAGAGAGACACTGAGAAGAACATTGATGAGAGAGGCAAGAGCAGCAGGAATCAGCTCCCTCAATGAGATAGAGCTGCTTGCACAGAACAAAAACAAATGGCGAGATTTGATAAAATATCTTTAAAAGAATTGAAAACTGCTAGAATAAAAATTTAGATAAGAGAAGGAGTATCTGGGTCTATGTCCTATGGGCCGGCTACGGCTCGATAGGTCAATAGATAGATAGATAGTTCCCTTTGCCAGGTTTTTAGTTCATAATTTGGCTTTTTTTTCTTTCAGATTGCACATTTTTTAACCAAATCTTGACAGTCATTTGTGTCATTATGGCCAGCAGAGATGAGACGAGGCCGCTGCTCATCAAAGTCAACCCTAAATGGAATCGACGATCCAATTTTAGATCAATATCAATTCCTTCACCAGACGAGAATATCTCACCTTCAAACGTTCAACGAACTGGAGATGATGACCTGGTTAAAATTACGAACAGCATAAACAGCGATGCGTCGAACAAAAGGAAGATTAAAGTTGCTCTTGCAACAATTCTTGTATCGGTTGTGTTGGAACGGCTGGCATTTTACGGCATTGTTGGCAACTTAGTCCTGTTTCTTAACTTGACCCCATTTACATGGGAAGCCTACTCTGCCGTGTGTGCCTTGTTCTTGTTTTATGGGATTAGCTACATAATGTCGCTTATTGGCGGCTGGGTCTCCGACTCTTTTCTTGGCCGTTTCAAAACTATGATATTATCGTACGTCATCTACATATGTGGGTTCATCTTTCTACCATTTCTTGCCTTCAATACAGACAATGAAAGTAATTCTACGTCTCCGCTACCACGGATTTGCTTGCATTCTCCAACTAATGCTACAGGATATACTAAAACGTTGTTTGGAGAACCATGCTCATGGCTTATTGTCTTAATTTTGATCGTTATAGCTGTAGCAGCCGGAATGCTGAAAGCAGTTATTTGCCCCTTTGGATCTGATCAGGTAAGAACACAGAGTAAGGACGTAAGTACTCACTTTCCAGCATCATCATCATCATCATCGAGTGCCCTCTCCGCAACGAAGGTTGGCTACAATGGATCGCCATTCTACTCTGTTTCTTGCTTTGATGGTGCGGGCTGTCATAGATTGACTTGTCTATCTTTTGATGTTACTCGTCCATGTTAGTCTTGGTCTGCATCTGCATCTGTTACCTTGTATTTTCCCTTCCAATATTACTTTTAGTAGGCTGTTGTGTCTTTTAACATGGCCCAAAAATTTCATTTGTCTTGTTTGAATTGTGCTTAGTAGTTCTCTTTTTATTTTTAGTTGTTTTAAGACTTCATTGTTTGTTTTATTTTCTTTCCATCCAATTCTACCTATTCTTCTATATATCCACATTTCAAAGGCTTCAATTTTCTATTCTGTTTTCTTGTCTAATGTCTATGTTTCTGCACTATACAGGAATATTGAGAAGATGTAACATTTTGCCATTCTTAGTTTCAGGCCTGCTGATATTTGTTTTGATGTTAGGATGTTTTTCATGGCATTGAAATTACTTTTTGCCATTCCTATTCTTTTGTTTATTTCAGTTGTACATTTTCATTTGTACAAGTAAGTAGGCCCACATGTAAATAAAAAGACTGTTTACAAAAATAGTTTGTATAATAAAAAAAAGTTTGTTAAATCTTCCAACTCTGGTGGATGTCACATAAGACTTGCTGTGTTTTTTGCCACCCATCTCTATTCTGGGCGAGATGTTCAACCTTATCTAATAAGTCTATGCCTGCTAACTTTGCTTCTCTTATAAGTGTTCTTTTTAATGTCTCTCTTGGTCTTTCTCTTTTTCTGTACCCTGATGTTTCCCATAGAAGAGCCTGTTTTGGAATTCTCTTGTTGTCTCTTCTCAGCACATGTCCGACATATGTCCATCTTCTCTTCCTAATTGTAGATAAGATCTTTGGTTGCATGACCATTTCTCTTATCTCTGTATTAGTCTTGAATTCATTCCATTGTAGATGAGATCATTGGTTGCATGACCATTTCTCTTATCTCTATATTAGCCTTGAATTCATTCCATTGTAGATGAGATCATTGGTTGCATGACCATTTCTCTTATCTCTATATTAGTCTTGAATTCATTCCATTGTAGATGAGATCGTTGGTTGCATGACCATTTCTCTTATCTCTATATTAGCCTTGAATTCATTCCATTGTAGATGAGATCGTTGGTTGCATGACCATTTCTCTTATCTCTATATTAGTCTTGAATTCATTCCATTGTAGATGAGATCGTTGGTTGCATGGCCATTTCTCTTATCTCTATATTAGTCTTGAATTCATTCCATTGTAGATGAGATCGTTGGTTGCATGACCATTTCTCTTATCTCTACATTAGTCTTCAATTCATTCTCTAGTACACAGAATATTTTTCTTAGGCATTTCTCTTCAAAAGCATTGTTTTCTCTCAATCTATTTTGTTATTTTCCAACTTTCGCGCGCGTAGGTAATTGTTGATAATAAGTTTGAGTTGAATATTCTAAGTTTATTTTTTTTACTTACTGATGATAAAAACTGATAATGATAACTGACAATGATAACTGATGATGATAACTGATGATGATAACTGATGATGATAACTGACAATGATAACTGATGATGATAACTGACAATGATAACTCTTCTTCTTATTGTTTTACCTTTCAGCTCCCTGTGGAGCATAGGTCTTCAAGAAACACGTTCCAAGTCGTTCTGTTTCTTGTCATTCTTTTTATGATCATTCCATGTCTTCCCCATCATCTTCATCTCTGCTTCTATCTGTCTTCTCCAAGAATTCCTTGGTCTTCCTCTTTGTCTTTTCCCTGGGGATTCCAAAAAGAGCCTGTTGTGTAATACCCTCAGTTGGCTTCCGTAGTGTGTGTCCTATCCAGCACCATCGTCTTCACTGTATCTCTTTATCCACTGGTATTTGACTGGTACATTTCCATAATTCTATGTTAGTGATTTTGTCCTGCCATATCCATCCTTTTATTCTGCGTAAGCATCCTTTAATGAAAGTCTGTATCTTCATGATTGTCAATTTTGTTGTCCTCCATGTTTCACAGCCATATAATAGGACTGACTTAACATTGGTGTTGAAAATTTTGAAATTTTTTTTTTTTTTTTTTTTTTTTGGGACAATGATAACTAAAGTAAAAAAAAGCAAAGTACCCCCGTCATGCCAAGTGGTGTATATGGAATAGGGTGTTAGTGACCATAAATTTTACAGACCTTCAGCACATGATTTTTGGGGTAATGTGGTCGGTATTACGCCCGTGCCGCTTTACTTTTCCAGAAAAAAATCCGGTACCCATTTAAGGCTGGGTGAACCCGGAAGCCGTCGATTGGGATCGAACCCTACCCCTTGTCCTTTGTAGTCCAGTTCACTAACCACTGAGCTATCACGGTTCCCACAATGATAACTAATGATGATAATTGATGATGGAGGTGTGACATGCACACACAACATACCCTGTGCTCCACAAAAGCTCACACATTAACTGTTGTCGTTATAAATAAGCTCTAACAGATTTCTATTTTTAGTTGCGTCGAATCTGATTTGATTTAAAGCTGATGTTTCCAACAGCTTGTCCAGGCCAGCCAACAGACGCAACTCAGCTTCTTTAACTGGTTCTACTGGTGTGTCAACATTGGTAGCTTCCTTGGACTTGGTATCATCGCTTACATTGAGCAGAAGAATTATTTCCTGTACGGATTTATAGCTTGTACTGTCGCACTTGGCATTTCAGCAATCGTCTTTTTTTCTGGTAAGTTCTTTATCGCATCTTTGACTCTGTCTGTGTTTTACAGGACCTGTCTATATTTTACGAGCCTGTCTGTGTTTTACAGGACCTGTCTATATTTTACGAGCCTGTCTGTGTTTTACAGGACCTGTCTATATTTTACGGGCCTGTCTGTGTTTTACAGGACCTGTCTATATTTTACAGGCCTGTCTGTGTTTTACAGGACCTGTCTATATTTTATGGGCCTGTCTGTTTTTTACAGGACCTGTCTATATTTTATGGGCCTGTCTATGTTTTACAAACCTGTCTGTGTTTTACAGGACCTGTCTATATTTTACAGGCCTCTCTGTGATTTACAGGACCTGCCTATATTTTACGGGCCTGTCTATGTTTTACAGGACCTGTCTATATTTTACAGGCCTGTCTGTTTTTTACAGGACCTGTCTATATTTTATGGGCCTGTCTGTTTTTTACAGGACCTGTCTATATTTTATGGGCCTGTCTATGTTTTACAAACCTGTCTATGTTTTACAGGACCTGTCTATATTTTACAGGCCTCTCTGTGATTTACAGGACCTGCCTATATTTTACGAGCCTGTCTATGTTTTACAGGACCTGTCTATATTTTACGGGCCTGTCTATGTTTTACAAACCTGTCTGTGTTTTACAGGACCTGTCTATATTTTACAGGCCTCTGTGATTTACAGGACCTGCCTATATTTTACGGGCCTGTCTATGTTTTACAGGACCTGTCTATATTTTACAGGCCTGTCTGTTTTTTACAGGACCTGTCTATATTTTACGGGCCTGTCTGTGTTTTACAGGACCTGTCTGTGTTTTACAAGACCTGCCTATATTTTACGGGCCTGTCTGTTTTACAGGGCTAGACTATATTTTACAACAGCCATTAGTGGGCTGTAACGTACACTCGTACAAGGTGACAGTTTTAAAAAAAAAATGAACACAACAAAATACAGACGTTTCGGCCTACATAAGACCTTCTTCAGAAAATAAGAACACAAATGGACAACGAAATGAAGATAAATTCTACAGCATCTAGGATGAGCGGGACAGGTAAGTCAGGATAAATAAAAAGAGGGATTATAGATGAAAGAATAAAACAAAAGAAAGATGGGCTACATATAGAAGGTTAAAAATTGATATGTAAAAATGAGTAAGCTAAAATATATATATAATTAAATTGAGACATGATTAAAATTCTAGCGAGTCAACTAAGATGTGACTTGAGAGGGGGAGGGAGGAAAATATCAGTCATGTGATTAGACGAGAAGTTGGATGCGATTGAAAGGTTATAGAATGAAGTGTGAGAGGCAGTCGAGAGTGACACAGGTAGCAGCAGGAGATAGAGAAGTGTATACTATGGAGTGAAAATGAGCAAAAAAGCCTGACATAACAAGGAGATAAGTGAGGTGTAATATGGGGATAATAGAGGCTATTCTGCATCTCACCTCTGTTGTACATCAACCATCTGAGGTTAACAATGTTCCCAAATATTTAAATTCATTTACCTGTTTTAATATTGTTCCACTTGTCTTTATTGTGCATTGCGGTGATATCTTTTTCTTTGTTGCTACCATTACTTCTGTCTTTTTGCTATTAAGTAAACTACTCCCGTCATGCCAAGTGGCGTATAGGGAATATGGCGTTAGTGACCATATATATTACAGACCTTCGGCACATGATTTTTGGGGTAATGTGGTCGGTATTACGCCTGTGCCGCTTTACTTTCCCAGAAAAAAATCCGGTACCCATTAAAGGCTGGGTGAACCCGGAAGCCATCAGTTGGGATTGAACCCTACAACTTGTCCTTTGTAGTTCAGTTCACTAACCACTGAGCTATCGCAGCTCCCATTTTTGCTATTAAGGCAGAGTCCTTTATTTTTGCTTTGTTTCATGTATCTAACATTTCATGTAACTCATTTTCAATCATTGCGATTAAGACTGTCTCATCAGCATACCTTAGATTATTTATATGATGACCTCTGATAAATAAATATATGGGTTGTGTCAGAAGAATGGCAAACAATCGTACTCCCAAACATTAATTGTATGGAGAACTTAGGGAGGGAAAGAAACCAAAGGGGGGACCAGTGCTGAGATATAAGGATGTTTGTAGGACTTCCTGGAGGGAATTCTCTATCAGTGAAAGAGATCAAAGGACAGACCAGTGCTGAGATATAAGGATGTTTGTAGGGCCTCTTTGAGGGAATTCTCTATCAGTGAAAGAGATCAAAGGACAGACCAGTGCTGAGATATAAGGATGTTTGTAGGACTTCCTGGAGGGAATTCTCTATCTAGTAGGGCTTCCTGGAGGGAATTCTCTATCAGTGAAAGGAACTGAAGGACAGACCAGTCCTGAGATATAAGGATGTTTGTAGGGCTTACTGGAGGGAATTCTCTATCAGTGAAAGAGATCAAAGGACAGACCAGTGCTGAGATATAAGGATGTTTGTAGGGCCTCTTTGAGGGAATTCTCTATCAGTGAAAGAGATCAAAGGACAGACCAGTGCTGAGATATAAGGATGTTTGTAGGGCTTCCTGGAGGGAATTCTCTATCAGTGAAAGAGATCAAAGGACAGACAGACCAGGGCTGAGATATAAGGATGTTTGTAGGGCTTCCTGGAGGGAATTCTCTATCTAGTAGGGCTTCCTGGAGGGAATTCTCTATCAGTGAAAGGAACTGAAGGACAGACCAGTGCTGAGATATAAGGATGTTTGTAGGGCTTCCTTGAGGGAATTCTCTATCAGTGAAAGGAACTGAAGGACAGACCAGTGCTGAGATATAAGGATGTTTGTAGGGCTTCCTTGAGGGAATTCTCTATCAGTGAAAGGAACTGAAGGACAGACCAGTGCTGAGATATAAGGATGTTTGTAGGGCTTCCTTGAGGGAATTCTCTATCAGTGAAAGAAACTGAAGGACAGGCCAGTTCTGAGATATAAAGATGTTTGTAGGGCTTCCTTGAGGGAATTCTCTATCAGTGAAAGAAACTGAAGGACAGGCCAGTTCTGAGATATAAAGATGTTTGTAGGGCTTCCTTGAGGGATTTCTCTATCAGGTAGGGCTTCCTTGAGGGAATTCTCTATCAGTGAAAGAAACTGGGAAAATCTGGCTGAAGATCATAGCACATGGAGAAGAAAAATAAGAAAATCACAGCAACTTTCGAGACACTTTCGTGTTGATATCAAAATTCAGAAGACAATATGGCGCAGGAGAAAGGAGAAGAGGTCAGGCATCACAAGTACATCTTGTTCATTCTGTGGTCGGATTTGTCTATCTAATATTGGCAAATTCAGCCACGAGAGAAGCTGTTCAGTAAAACAACATCCAACATAAGACACTAATATTTGACTAAACTACTGACTTATCATGGCTCCTTACTTCCAGCCTTTAAACCTTCTGTCAAGACGACATAGGCCATATATATATATATATATAATAAATATAATAATATAGAATAATGTGATAAATAATAATATAGAATAATGTGATAAACAATATAGAATAATGTGATAAATAATAATATAGAATAATGTGATAAATAATAATATAGAATAATGTGATAAATAATAATATAGAATAATGTGATAAATAATAATATAGAATAATGTGATAAATAATAATATAGAATAATGTGATAAATATAATCATATTTAATTATGCAATAAATATAATCATCATCATCAAGTACCGGGCCTGCTGGCGTAGGTTACCATGTCTCTCCACAACTTTCGATCGCGATAAATCTAATAATAAACATGAATGTAGTGAATATACCAAATCAATGTGACAAACATACTAGTGTTGGTGTGTTGTGATACTTCTGTATTATTGGATGCAATGCTGACGTAGTTCCAGTAAGTTTTTTTCTTTAAAAAAAAATGCACCGTACATATGTGTGTACATGCACACACATATATATATATGTGTGTGTGTGTGTACGTGCAGGCATGCATGCGTCCGTGCGTGAGTGAGAGAGAGAGAGTAAGAGAGAGAGAGTGAGAGAGAGAGAGTAAGAGAGAGAGAGTGAGAGAGAGAGAGAGTGTGAGAGAGCGAGTGAGAGAGCGAGAAAGAGAGAGAGAGAGAGAGAGTGAGAGTGAGAAAGAGAGAGAGAGACAGTGAGAGAGAGAGTGAGAGAGAGACAGTGGGAGAGAGAGAAAAAGAGAGAGAGAGAAAGAGAGAGAGAGTGAGAGAGAGAGTGAGAGAGAGACAGTGAGAGAGTGAGAGTGAGAGAGTGAGAGAGAGAGAAAAAAAGAGAGAGAGAGAGAGAGACAGTGAGAGACAGTGAGAGAGTGAGAGTGAGAGAGACAGTGAGAGAGTGAGAGTGAGAGAGAGAGAGAAAAAGAGAGAGAGAAAAAGAGAGAGAGAAAAAGAGAGAGAGAGTGAGAGAGACAGTGAGAGAGTGAGAGTGAGAAAGAGAGAGAGAGAGAGAGAGAGAGAGAGAGAGAGCGAGAAAGAGAGAGAGCGCCATAATGTAACTAAACAACCCTTCACGTTCGCTAGGTTTTCGAGTCTACATTATCCGACCACCAGATGGCAGTGTTCTCACAAATATTGTTCAAATATTCAAAGAAGCCTTTCGGAACAAACGGCAACAACAGAGCTCTAAGAGCAGGTAATGTTTGTATTGTTTGTATTGTTTGTATTGTTTGTAATGTTTGTATTGTTTGTATTGTTTGTATTGTTTGTAATGTTTGTATTGTTTGTATTGTTTGTATTGTTTGGCTTGTTCTCACTTTTGACAATTACATCTGTATTGTGTTGGAGTAAGTGCACCTTTATAACTACGCTGTATACACAGGGGTTTTCTACATTAGTGACAAATAATAATAAATAAATATTATTAAATAGGGAAACTTCCGAGGCGATAATAGGGAATAATAGAAGGAAGAGGTATGTGTTAGCACTCGGAAAAAATGACAAATAAACAACAGAAAAAACAAAGAACAATATATGGTCCGAAGCAGGATCGAACCCGTACTCCATGGCACTGCGCCTTGCCACGAGAAGCCGAAATGGGGGACAAGTCTTTGTGTATTCAGATCTGTGGAGGTGAGAAATGGGGGACTAGTCTTTGTGTATTCAGATCTGTGGAGGTGAGAAATGGGGGACTAGTCTTTGTGTATTCAGATCTGTGGAGGTGAGAAATGGAGGACTAGTCTTTGTGTATTCAGATCTGTGGAGGTGAGAAATGGGGGACAAGTCTTTGTGTATTCAGATCTGTGGAAGTGAGAAATGGGGGACTAGTCTTTGTGTATTCAGATCTGTGGAAGTGAGAAATGGGGGACTAGTCTTTGTGTATTCAGATCTGTGGAAGTGAGAAATGGGGGACAAGTCTTTGTGTATTCAGATCTGTGGAAGTGAGAAATGGGGGACTAGTCTTTGTGTATAGATTGATCAGTGGTAAGATCGTGGAGAGAAATGGGGGACAAGTCTTTGTGTATTCAGATCTGTGGAAGTGAGAAATGGGGGACAAGTCTTTGTGTATTCAGATCTGTGGAGGTGAGAAATGGGGGACAAGTCTTTGTGTATTCAGATCTGTGGAGGTGAGAAATGGGGGACAAGTCTTTGTGTATTCAGATCTGTGGAGGTGAGAAATGGGGGACAAGTCTTTGTGTATTCAGATCAGTGGAAGCGAGAAATGGGGGACAAGTCTTTGGGTGGACAAGTCTTTGTGTATTCAGATCTGTGGAGGCGAGAAATGGGGGACTAGTCTTTGTGTATATTGATCTGTGGAAGTCAGAAATGTGTGACAGGTCTTTGTGTATTCAGATCAGTAGAAGCGAGAAATGGGTGACAAGTCAATAAATGACAAAAGGTCAGACAAGATCAGACAGGTGTCAGACAAGAGTCAGACAAGATTAGACAGGAGTCAGACAAGATCAGACAAGAGTTAGACAAGATCAGACAGGAGTCAGACAAGATCAGACAGGTGTCAGACAAGAGTCAGACAAGATCAGACAGGTGTCAGACAAGATCAGACAGGTGTCAGATAAGAGTCAGACAAGATCAGGCAGGTGTCAGACAAGAGTCAGACTAGATCAGACAGGTGTCAGACAAGATCAGACAGGTATCAGACAAGAGTCAGACAAGATCAGACAGGTGTCAGACAAGAGTCAGACAAGATCAGACAGGTGCCAGACAAGATCAGACAGGTGTCAGACAAGATCAGACAGGTGTCAGACAAGAGTCAGACAAGATCAGACAGGTGTCAGGCAAGAGTCAGACAAGATCAGACAGGTGTCAGACAAGATCAGACAGGTGTCAGACAAGATCAGACAGGTGTCAGACAAGATCAGACAGGTGTCAGACGACAAGAGTCAGACAGGAGTCCTGTCTTTTCAGCCCAATTCTTGAACCTCCCACTTTTCACAGTGTGTGTGTGTGTGTCTGCTGGTCTACTTTCAGTTGAAACTCCTTATCGTTGGTGAAGTTTGATCAAAGAATTAAGAGAATCAGCGTATTCGAAAATCAAATAATTTCACCAGTTCAACAGTTGAAAATATGAGCAGTTATTTGGTCAATACAACGAGACTCTATAAAGGTAAAGTACGAGACTTGAATTGGCATCTTAGCACACGAGTTTCCACCAAAATGTGCTCGGTCGCCTATCCAGAAAGGAGACTTCTGGATAGTGTTGCTTCAAGCATCTAAACTCACAATGTGAGGTGGCATTACTCACCTTCTCATAGTACTACCCTGGTAGACAAATAATAATAAATGAATATTATTATAAGGGCTACTATCCTGGTACCCATTTCTGCCAGTGGCTGGATCGACTGTGAGGGTATTTTTTTTCCAACCGAGTACAGTTCACACTACTTCTAGCATGAATTAAATATGGGTTATCTGAACATCAGAAGCCTAGTGGAGTGGTTTTCCCAAACTAAGCTACCAAGACCCCCTTAGAGGAATCTCTAAGCTTAGAGGTAGTAATGATGAAAATAGAACAAAACTTGACTGAAGCTTAGAGCTAGTAATGATGTAAATAGAAGAAAACTTGACTGAAGCTTAGAGCTAGTAATGATGTAAATAGAACAAAACTTGACTGAAGCTTAGAGCTAGTAATGATGTAAATAGAACAAAACTTGACTGAAGCTTAGAGCTTGTAATGATGTAAATAGAACAAAACTTGACTGAAGCTTAGAGCTAGTAATGATGTAAATAGAACAAAACTTGACTGAAGCTTAGAGCTAGTAATGATGTAAATAGAACAAAACTTGACTGAAGCTTAGAGCTAGTAATGATGTAAATAGAACAAAACTTGACTGAAGCTTAGAGCTAGTAATGATGTAAATAGAACAAAACTTGACTGAAGCTTATGTTGATGTCCTTCAGATCTCCTGGAGATGCCAACCTGACAACCCAAAGGGAGGAGAAGATTCCATTCCTGGACTATGCCAAACAAAGCTGCGGAGGTGTCTTCAATAACTCTCTTGTAGACGATGTGAAGAAATTGGGAATGATTCTGGCAGTTTTTGCTGTTCTCGTTCCCTATTGGTTGGTCTACTTTCAGGTATTATCTAATCAAATCTATTGATGCATAAACTTGTATTAGTGTCTGCAGGTTGTAAAAGCCGGCAAGAGCAGCAGGAATCGGCTCCCTCAATGAGATAGAGCTGTTTTCATAGAATCGAGACAAATGGCGAGATTTGATAAAATATCTTTAAAAGAATTGAAAACTGCTAGAATAAAATTTTAGATAAGAGAGGGAGTATCTTGGTCTACACCCTATGGGCCGTGTACGGCTCGAAAGGTCAATAGATAGATAGATAAGTAGTAAAAAGGTAAAGTACCACCGTCACGCCAGGTAGCGTATAGGGAATATGGTGTTCAGTCTATCTATCTATTGTCCTTTCAAGCCGAAGACGGCACATAGGGCAGAACTACAATCTCAAAAACAGAAACCTTGCATGCCAAAATGGCACATATTGCAGAGATCACTGCTTCTAAAAATATGGTGTTAGTCACCATAAATTGTACAGATCTTTGGCACATGATTTTTGGAGTCATGTGGTTGGATATTACGCCCGTGCCGATTTACTTTCCCAGAAAAAAATCCGGTATCTATTATAGGCTGGGTGAACCCGGAAGCCGTCAGTTGGGATCGAACCCTACCTCTTGTCCTTTGTAGTCCACTTCACTAACCACTGAGCTACCATGGCTAGTGTCTGCAGGTTGTCCATTCAATTTAACTTTTATAACATGGTCAGATATTACCTAAAGGCCACTGATTGTGCCTGCTAACTCTAGAGTCTAAGATGATGTCTACTTCTCTTTGCTGCTTAATGCCTCCAGAATAGATTATTTTGTGTTTATCAGAAAATATTACATCTTATCATTGTATGTGATCTCAAAAAGTCCTAATAAATGTGTATTCATCTGTCCATTTCCCATTTTGATGCTCTCCAGTTTTCCATTTTGCTTAAGTGTTTTAACATTCAATTTCCTGTTCTCAGTGTTTGTCTCCCCTCGACGCCAACAGTAGCAGAGGAAGGATAGAAAAAGAAGAAGAAGTGTTTGTTTTGTATTTAATTTGCTTACAGTAGCTTGTTGACAGTAGGAGGTAAGGAACAGACTTGCCAGTTTGGCTGATGTTGAGTGCAGAAGGAAATGGACCTCGTTGACGTTCTGAATGCCCCCAGGGATGCTGGATGAAAATTTAACTTAGAAAATTATGCTGAAATCTGAATCTATGAGCAGACTTTGCGAATATCATGTCAAGGTGGGAGATACCAGATGAGACCGCTGCGCTGGAATCCAAAGAAGACTTGTCAACCATTACAACACTGGTGACGTTAGTCGCTACACGTTGAGGGATATACTTCGGTGGAGATCTGAGCTCTTATGGACTTGTCCAATGTGCAATGGGGATGAATTATCTATTAAACTAAACTAAACTAAACTAAACTAAACTAAACTAAGCTAGGCTAGGCTAGGCTAGGCCAGGCCAGGCCAGGCCAAGGCCAGGCCAGGCCAAGGCCAAGAGCCTAGCCTAGCCAGGCCAAGACCCAAAGACCCAGACCCAGAATTAATTTAATTGCAATCCCCATTAATATCATTGTTTGACTTTCTGAAATTGTGCCAACTTGTGACTATACAAAGAAATTACAAAGGTGATCTTTAATGCCCTCTGCTGGTTTAGGTACAGCTGACTCTGACTGACATCTCACAGTTGGTTTAGTTACAGCTGACTCTGACTGACATCTCACAGTTGGTTTAGTTACAGCTGACTCTGATTGACATCTCACAGTTGGTTTAGTTACAGCTGACTCTGACATCTCACAGTTGGTTTAGTTACAGCTGACTCTGATTGACATCTCACAGTTGGTTTAGTTACAGCTGACCCTGACTGACATCTCACAGTTGGTTTAGTTACAGCTGACTCTGACATCTCACAGTTGGTTTAGTTACAGCTGACTCTGACTGACATCTCACAGTTGGTTTAGTTACAGCTGACTCTGACATCTCACAATTGGTTTAGTTACAGCTGACTCTGACATCTCACAATTGGTTTAGTTACAGCTGACTCTGACTGACATCTCACAGTTGGTTTAGTTACAGCTGACTCTGACATCTCACAGTTGGTTTAGGTACAGCTGACTCTGACTGACATCTCACAGTTGGTTTAGTTACAGCTGACTCTGACTGACATCTCACAGTTGGTTTAGTTACAGCTGACTCTGACTGACATCTCACAGTTGGTTTAGTTACAGCTGACTCTGACTGACATCTCACAGTTGGTTTAGGTACAGCTGACTCTGACTGACATCTCACAGTTGGTTTAGTTACAGCTGACTCTGACATCTCACAGTTGGCTTAGTTACAGCTGACTCTGACTGACATCTCACAGTTGGTTTAGTTACAGCTGACTCTGACATCTCACAGTTGGTTTAGTTACAGCTGACTCTGACTGACATCTCACAGTTGGTTTAGTTACAGCTGACTCTGACTGACATCTCACAGTTGGTTTAGTTACAGCTGACTCTGATTGACATCTCACAATTACACCTACACTCCACAGGGAGCTGAAAGTGTTTGTTGAAGACCTACGCTCCACAGGGAGCTGAAAGTGTTTGTTGAAGACCTACGCTCCACAGGGAGCTGAAAGTGTTTGTTGAAGACCTACGCTCCACAGGGAGCTGAAAGTGTTTGTTGAAGACCTACACTCCACAGGGAGCTGAAAGTGTTTGTTGAAGGCCTATGCTCCACAGGGAGCTGAAAGGTAGAAGAAGAAGGAAGAAAGAAGCGAATCTTTGCAAGGGAGATAAGCACAAACAATTACTTCTCAAATGTATTACAGTTCCTGGTTTATTTCTTTTCTCATGGACGGGTGAATATTTTCAGATGCAGACGACATTTATGATTCAAGGACTTGGCATGCGGCTGTCAGTTACTGGTTTTAATGTCACTTCACACAAGGATAAATCACAAGTAGGTCGGTCACAAGGCAATGTTAATTTGGTTTGAAGATTTAGTAAACTAGGACAGGGTTGATATGATGTCAAGGAAGTTTTGGAAAAATTGAAAAAAAAAGAAAAAATGGTATGTTAGAAGCTTTACGTGATTTGTAGACAACACAGATTCGTGTCGTTATATATATGTATTATATATACAATCTGTGTCGTCTACTAATCACGTAAAGCTTCTAACATACCATTTTTACTTTTTTTTCAATTTTTCCTCATATTCAGCTTTACTGCAGCTTCGCATTTTTTATGCATTCATTTGCATTTCTTTGCTTTAACCCCCCATGGAAGTTTTGTCATAATGTGGACTAGTGATGGCACGTGAGATGAAAGTGAAGGATAGATAAGTGCATCTCCCCACAGCTCTTCATCGCAGGTGTGAATAAAATAAGATGTAATGAGATAAGAGGAAGTTTGATAATGTCGGGTGAGAAAAGCTGCAATAAGGTAAGATAAGTATATTACAATAAGATAAGATATAGGATAAAATAGGAGATAAGTACTTTACAATGAGATAAGATATAGGATAAAATAGGAGATAAGTACTTTACAATAAGATAAGACATAAAATGGGAGATGGATAAGTACATTACAATAAGATAAGATACAAGACCTACAAGAACACTTAAATATACTCAACAGCACAGGAACAAAATACAACATGAAAATCAACATCAACTAAACAGAAGTCATAATTATCATAAAAGAGAAACAGAACATCTTCATTACTCTTCTTAACTGTCCATGGTACTCTCAACATTTTTCTGTTAAAACACATTTCTACAGACTCTAGTGATTTTCTTGTCTGTTGTCCTATTGTCCATGATTCGCATCCATATGTTAAGACTGGCTCTACGTAACATTTAATAACTATTTTTCTTGTTTCTATTGTCAAAAATGGATTGCATAGTATCTTCCTCATTTTTTTTAAAGCTGCTTTTGCCTGAGCCATTCTGCATCTCACCTCTTTTGTACATCTTCCGTCTGAGGTTAACAAAGTTCCCAAATATTTAAATTCATTTACCTGTTTTAATATTGTTCCACTTGTCTTTATTGTGCCCTAAGGTGATGTCTTTTTCTTTGTTGTTACCATTACCTCTGTATTTTTGCTATTAATGCTGAGTCCTTTATTTTTGCTTTCTTTCACTATAATGTCCAACATTTCTTGTAACTCATTTTCACTCTTAGCGATTAAGACTGTATCATCAGCATACCTTAGATTATTTATATTATGACCTCTAATTGTTATTCCAGGCATGCCCCTTATGGATCTTAAAATAATCTCACTATAAATATTAAACAAATCTGGTGACAGCACACAACCTTGTCTAACACCCTATTTTATTTGTTGAAACATTCCCAATTGGTTTCCACTTCTTATGGCTTTGTTGCCAGTACATGTTCTTTAATATTCTTAGATCTTTGCTATCTACGTTTATGCTTTCTAAAATTTTGATTATTTCTTGGTGCTTTACTTTGTCAAATGCCTTGGTGTAATCTATGAAACGTAGGTGTAGATCTGTTTTCACCTCTATGGCTCTTTCTACTAAAGATCTTATGATATAAATGGCATTGCTTGTTCCTTTATCTCTAACAAAACCACACTGTTCATCGCTAATTTCTGGACTGATTTTGCTTCGCACTCTTCGCATGATGATTCTTAGTAATATCTTAGTCATATGACTCATAAGGCTTATTGTGCGATGACCATCACATTCAATCGCACCAGATTTCTTTGGTAGGGTTATGAATATTGGTTTGAGCATAAATAATAAAACTACCAGAGTTAAAATGTTTCGATAAGATTTGATGATTTGATGGAGTAATTTATAAACTTTTATCCTCAATATTAAACTATAAAGTTAAAATGTTGTGATAAGACCAAGAAATATTTGATGATTTGTTTTGTTTCAGATCGCTGTGGCATGGTTCAGTCTGTGTGATGCCCTATTTGATGATTTGTTTTGTTTCAGATCGCTGTGGCATGGTTCAGTCTGTGTGATGCCCTATTTGATAATTTGCTTTGTTTCAGATCGCTGTGGCATGGTTCAGTCTGTGTGATGCCCTATTTGATGATTTGTTTTGTTTCAGATCGCTGTGGCATGGTTCAGTCTGTGTGATGCCCTATTTGTTGATTTGTTTTGTTTCAGATCGCTGTGGCATGGTTCAGTCTGTGTGATGCCCTATTTGTTGATTTGTTTTGTTGCAGATCGCCGTGGCATGGTTCAATCTATGTGATGCCCTATTTGATGATTTGTTTTGTTTCAGATCGCTGTGGCATGGTTCAGTCTGTGTGATGCCCTATTTGATGATTTGTTTTGTTTCAGATCGCTGTGGCATGGTTCAGTCTGTGTGATGCCCTATTTGTTGATTTGTTTTGTTGCAGATCGCCGTGGCATGGTTCAATCTATGTGATGCCCTATTTGATGATTTGTTTTGTTTCAGATCGCTGTGGCATGGTTCAGTCTGTGTGATGCCCTATTTGATGATTTGTTTTGTTTCAGATCGCTGTGGCATGGTTCAGTCTGTGTGATGCCCTATTTGTTATCATCCTTCTTCCATTATTTGACCAAGTAATTTATCCACGAATGTCCAGAGCTGGCTACCACTTCACATTTGCCAAACGGATAGTTCTGGGCATGTTGTTTGCAGTTGTAGCCATGGTCGCTGCTGGAGTTCTTGAGCATTATCGATGGAATTCTCTGGAACCTAACTTTAACAACAGTTGCATCGGACGCTACATCAATCACACAATTGGTAAAGAGGTTTTTTTTTTATTTTAACTTTGACCTCATTTCTTCATCATCTTAGTAAAGGTAAAGGTCAAGTATGAGACTCGAACCGGTGTCTTAGCATGTGAGTTTACACCCATATGTGCTCGGCCGCTTATCCAGAAATGTTCTGAGATTTCTGTATAGTGTCGTCTCAAGCATCGAAACTCAGATGCGAAGCGACATTCCTCACCTTCCCAGGGTAATACCCTGGTACCCATTTCTGCCAACGGCTGGGTCGACCATGGGGGTAATTTTTTTTTTTCCAACCACGATGTTATATCTTCTCAATATTCCTATATGGTGCAGAAACATGGACATTAGACAAGAAAACAGAACAGAAAATTGAAGCCTTTGAAATGTGGATATATAGAAGAATAGGTAGAATTGGATGGAAAGAAAAGAAAACAAACGATGAAGTTTTAAAACAACTGAAAATAAAAAGAGAACTACTAAATACAATTAAGACAAGACAAATGAAATTTTTGGGGCATGTTAAAAGACACAACAGCCTACTAAAAGTAATATTGGAAGGGAAAATACAAGGTAAAAGAGGCAGAGGCAGACCAAGACTAACATGAACGAGTAACATCAAAAGATGGACAAGTCAATCTATGACAGCCTGCACCATCAAAGCAAGAAACATAGTAGAATGGTGATCCATGGTAGCCAACCTTCGTTGCGGAGAAAGCATTCGATGACGATGACGATTCCAACCACGAGTACAATTCACATTGCTCCCAGCGGGAATCAAACACAGGTTGTCCAAACATCGGTAGTCCAGTCGGGTGGTTTTCCCAACTCGGCTACCGAGGCAATGTGCGGCTATCATCTTAATGTTTATCCATTAAGTAGGTGTGGATGTGTCACTAGTATACAGCAGTGTTATCTTTCTTTCTTTCTTTCTTTCTTTCTTTCTTTTTTTCTTTCTTTCTTTCGTTCGCTTGAAGTATTGTCTTTATCTACAATGTCTTCCATCCCTCATCTAGAGAGGTGCATTTTGACAGAGATCATAATTTATGCTGTAGAAAGATACAATTTGAACTGAAAAGCCAGCAAAAAAGTTGTATTACACAACAGGCCCTTTTTTTGGAATCACCAGAAATAAAAAGGACAAAAACAGAAGACCAAGAGACAAAATAGAAGATCAAGAGACAAAAGGACAAAAAGAGAAGACCAAGAGACAAAAGGACAAAAAGAGAAGACCAAGAGACAAAAGGACAAAAAGAGAAGATCAAGAGACAAAAGGACAAAAAGAGAAGATCAAGAGACAAAAGGACAAAAAGAGAAGATCAAAAGACAAGAAAGGAGAGAAGCAAAGACAGCTATGATGACAGTAAAGACAGCTATGATGACAGTAAAGACAGCTATGATGACAGTAAAGACAGCTATGATGACAGTAAAGACAGCTATGATGACAGTAAAGACAGCTATGATGACAGTAAAGACAGCTATGATGACAGTAAAGACAGCTATGATGACAGTAAAGACAGCTATGATGACAGTAAAGACAGCTATGATGACAGTAAAGACAGCTATGATGACAGTAAAGACAGCTATGATGACAGTAAAGACAGCTATGATGACAGTAAAGACAGCTATGATGACAGTAAAGACAGCTATGATGACAGTAAAGACAGCTATGATGACAGTAAAGACAGCTATGATGACAGTAAAGACAGCTATGATGACAGTAAAGACAGCTATGATGACAGTAAAGACAGCTATGATGACAGTAAAGACAGCTATGATGACAGTAAAGACAGCTATGATGACAGTAAAGACAGCTATGATGACAGTAAAGACAGCTATGATGACAGTAAAGACAGCTATGATGACAGTAAAGACAGCTATGATGACAGTAAAGACAGCTATGATGACAGTAAAGACAGCTATGATGACAGTAAAGACAGCTATGATGACAGTAAAGACAGATCTTGGAAAAGACCCAGCAAAAGCGACATACAAAGAACTTGACAGCAAAGTAAAGAGCTTGTGACCAGAAGAGACAAGAGAGTGTATGTCTCTCTCTCTCTCTCTTTCTCTCTCTCTCTCTCTCTGTGATCACATCTCAATCAGAGTAGGATTCCAGACTCTCTTATGAAGTCAGCTGTCAGTTTAAGTGATTCGATTGCCCCATATAGTTAAAGAATACCTATATAGATAACCTGGCAATAAAGGTGGAGAGAGCAGTGAAGACAAGTTATAGTAAAACTCTTTAATATGTACAGAAGTTGCTAACAAAAACTTTTACATCTAGTGGGGCACCTGTTATGAGCAAATATGGAACAATATGGTTTGCGTTCGAGCCATGATGTAAACAATGTTGACTTTGCTTGTCTCCAACGGTTTGTCTCATTCTATTACAGAACATCACGCTATCTGTTATCACAGCGAGTTGGCGGATTTTTAGAAATGTAATCATGGGTTTGATAATAAATGTTTGTACACAGTTCGTTAACCATCGCTGTAGATCAAGTCTTTATTCTGCTGGCTTCGTTCGCGGCCTTGGAAGCTAATGACCGTATTTGTGCAGACGGTTGGTTTGGGGCAAACTGTACGTTACAATGTCACTGCTATAATGACTCAGCTTGTGACAAAACTACAGGGACATGCCCAAACAATGACAGTTGTCAGCACGAATATTTTGAACCCCAGGGTCAGTACTTGGATCTCGTTTACAAATACACCCAAAAATCTGGACCTACTTTCCTGTTTGATAACAACGACACCACATGTAATCCGGACACCTATTCTACATCAGTTGAGGCAACTCTCAATCAATCTTTGCCGTTCTCCTGGTTTAGGATTTATGTGAATGACTTAACATATCCGGACAGTTTCACAGTAAAACTAAATGGTTCTGCCTCATGTAACAATGAATCAAGGTTTGTAGTTAGTTTGCATGAGATTGATGTATTTTGCTCTGGGGCTGGTCTAATCAACAAGTTACGGATTGAAGGGGCGATAGTTGCAAATATCTGCTCCATCTACATTGGTGGGGGTCATATCTTTGTGTTTACATATCTATGTTAGTCATATCTCATATCTTTGTGTACATGTCTATGTTAGTCATGTGTCATATCTTTGTATGTGCATACCTATGTTAGTCATATCTCATATTTTTGTGTGCATGTCTATGTTACTCATGTGTCATATCTTTGCGTGTATGTCTGTGTTAGTCATATTTCATATCTTGATGTGTGTCAGTGTTAGTCATGCCTCGTATCGCTGTGTGCATGTCTGTATTAGTCACCTCTAGTGACTCGGGCAGATGATGCTCGTAAACCTGGGAGGGCCGACCATCTAAGGGCAGAATCCCCCTACAGAAAAGACAATCTGCTACCTTGCAGTAAGATTGGGGACAATCAAAGGCTAGGGAAAGCAAACCTAAATAAAATGCTGGCTGAAATTGGATGCACTGGGCCACTGGCGCAGGATGCAGTGCAACGTTTTAATGGGTGTTCAATCAGAGTGGATCTGGCAGACTCTAATTGTGATGTTCTGTCTGTGGGGGCGATCAACACACTTAACCTGACAGCTGACTTCATTTGAGAGTCTGCAATCCTACTCTGATTGAGTCCTGATCGCAGAGAGAGAGAGAGAGAACCATATTAACATCTAGTGGGGCACCTGTAATGAGCAAATATGAAAGCATATTAATATACAATGGGGCATCTGTTATGAGCAAATATGGAACCATATTAATATCTAGTGGGGCACCTGTTATGAGCAAATATGGAACCATATTAACATACAGTGGGGCACCTGTAATGAGAAAATATGGAACCATATTAACATCTAGTGGGGCACCTATTATGAACAAATATGGAACCATATTAACATCTAGTGGGGCACCTGTTACAAACAAGTGTGGAACCATATTAAACAGTTATGACCATTATTAGACAGTCAGAGAGATAGACATGAGAGAAACTATTCAGACAATCAGGCAGATAGACATGAGAGAACCTATTCAGACAATCAGGCAGACAGACAGATAGCACAGACATGAGAGAAACTATTCAGACAATCAGACAGATAGACATGAGAGAAACTATTCAGACAATCAGAGATATAGACATGAGAGAACCTATTCAGACAATCAGACAGATAGACATGAGAGAAACTATTCAGACAATCAGACAGATAGACATGAGAGAAACTATTCAGACAATCAGACAGATAGACATGAGAGAAACTATTCAGACAATCAGACAGATAGACATGAGAGAAACTATTCAGACAGATAGACATGAGAGAAACTATTCAGACAATCAGACAGATAGACATGAGAGAAACTATTCAGACAATCAGACAGATAGACATGAGAGAACCTATTCAGACAATCAGACAGATAGACATGAGAGAAACTATTCAGACAATCAGACATATAGACATGAGAGAAACTATTCAGACAATCAGACAGATAAACATGAGAGAACCTATTCAGACAATCAGACAGATAGACATGAGAGAAACTATTCAGACAATCAGACAGATAGACATGAGAGAAACTATTCAGACAATCAGACAGATAGACATGAGAGAAACTATTCAGACAGATAGACATGAGAGAAACTATTCAGACAATCAGACAGATAGACATGAGAGAAACTATTCAGACAATCAGACAGATAGACATGAGAGAACCTATTCAGACAATCAGACAGATAGACATGAGAGAAACTATTCAGACAATCAGACATATAGACATGAGAGAAACTATTCAGACAATCCGACAGATAGACATGAGAGAAACTATTCAGACAATCAGACAGATAGACATGAGAGAAACTATTCAGACAATCAGACAGATAGACATGAGAGAAACTATTCAGACAATCAGACAGATAGACGTGAGAGAAACTATTCAGACAATCAGACAGATAGACATGAGAGAAACTATTCAGACAATCAGACAGATAGACATGAGAGAAACTATTCAGACAATCAGACAGATAGACATGAGAGAAACTATTCAGACAATCAGACAGATAGACATGAGAGAAACTATACAGACAATCAGACAGATAGACATGAGAGAACCTATTCAGACAATCAGACAGATAAACATGAGAGAAACTATTCAGACAATCAGACAGATAGACATGAGAGAAACTATTCAGACAATCAGACAGATAGACATGAGAGAAACTATTCAGACAATCAGACAGATAGACATGAGAGAAACTATTCAGACAATCAGACATATAGACATGAGAGAAACTATTCAGACAATCAGACAGATAGACATGAGAGAAACTATTCAGACAATCAGACAGATAGACATGAGAGAAACTATTCAGACAATCAGACAGATAGACATGAGAGAAACTATTCAGACAATCAGACAGATAGACATGAGAGAAACTATTCAGACAATCAGACAGATAGACATGAGAGAAACTATTCAGACAATCAGACAGATAGACATGAGAGAAACTATTCAGACAATCAGACAGATAAACATGAGAGAAACTATTCAGACAATCAGACAGATAGACATGAGAGAAACTATTCAGACAATCAGACAGATAGACATGAGAGAAACTATACAGACAATCAGGCAGACAGACAGATAGCACAGACATGAGAGAAACTATTCAGACAGACAGACAGATAGCACAGCAGAATAGTTGAAGGACAAGGAAAGAATGTGACGAAACTGACTAGTTTTAAAGAGGAGATATACTTTAACCGTGACCCAAAACTAAAGTAGGTAAAGATAAATATAATTGTCAGTAGTTGGAAACTCTTTGTACAGAGCTTCGCATCAGGAGGCAATCTGATCATCAGAAGATGAAACCCCTGTCATGCAAGTGTTTCAGCCCTTTAGCTTCTTGACACTCTAGGGGAGGTGGGCCCGCATGGGTCATGACTCCCAGGCGTCGACCTCCTGCTGCATTGCATCTAAGGCTTGCACAGTATGTTCAGCACAAAATAACTACACTTAATACACAAAACACTTGAAAATAGTTTAACTAAGGCTTTCACTGTATGTTGAACACAAAATAACTACACTTAATACACAAACTATACTCAATAGCCAGCAAAATTGGGCTTGAGGTCAATCATGAAAAGACTAAAGTCATGAAAAGTTTAATTCCAACAAGTGACAAAATATACATGGAAAACAAACCAGTAGAAGAGATCGATCACTTTATCTATCTTGGAAGTCACATTGATCGAGAAGGGGATACGAGCAAAGAAATTAGAATCAGACTGGCTAAAGCAGCAATGTCTTTCAGAAGCCTTGAAAAGTTGTGGAAATCAAAACTCATTAGCACAAACACAAAACTTAGGCTATTCAAATCAAATGTACTATCAACCCTTACGTATGCGTGTGAAAGCTGGAAAACAACAAGAGATATAGAAACAAAGTTGAACGCATTCGAAAATAAATGTCTAAGGAAAATACTTGGTATAGAATGGAACGAATTCAAAACAAACGAGGAAATTAGAGAAATCGCCAATCAACCACTAATATCTTCAGTAATAAAGAAAAGACGATGGTCATACGTTGGACATGTGATGAGAAGAGATAATAATCGAATAGCAAAGCAAGCCCTCATATGGGAAACAACAGGTAAAAGAAAAAGAGGAAGACCCAGGGAGACACTGAGAAGAACATTGATGAGAGAGGCAAGAGCAGCAGGAATCGGCTCCCTCAATGAGATAGAACTGCTTGCACAGAACAGAGACAGATGGCGAGATTTAATAAAATATCTTTAAAAGAAAACTGCTAGAACAAAAATTCATATAGGAGAAGGTGTATCTTGGTCTACGCCCTATGGGCCGATTACGGCTCGAAAGGTCAATAGATAGATAGAATACACAAAACACTTGAAAATAGTTTAACTAAGGCTTTCAATGTATGTTCAACACAAAATAACTACACTTAATACACAAAACACTTGAAAATAGTTTAACTAAGGCTTTCACGGTATGTTCAACACAAAATAACTACACTTAATACACAAAACACTTGAAAATAGTTTAACTAAGGCTTTCACGGTATGTTCAACACAAAATAACTACACTTAATACACAAAACACTTGAAAATAGTTTAACTAAGGCTTTCACGGTATGTTCAACACAAAATAACTTCACTTAATACACAAAACACTTGAAAATAGTTTAACTAAGGCTTTCACGGTATGTTCGACACAAAATAACTACACTTAATACACAAAACACGTGAAAATAGTTTAACTAAGGCTTTCACGGTATGTTCGACACAAAATAACTACACTTAATACACAAAACACTTGAAAATAGTTTAACTAAGGCTTTCACGGTATGTTCGACACAAAATAACTACACTTAATACACAAAACACTTGAAAATAGTTTAACTAAGGCTTTCACGGTATGTTCGACACAAAATAACTACACTTAATACACAAAACACTTGAAAATAGTTTAACTAAGGCTTTCAATGTATGTTCAACACAAAATAACTACACTTAATACACAAAACACTTGAAAATAGTTTAACTAAGGCTTTCACGGTATGTTCAACACAAAATAACTACACTTAATACACAAAACACTTGAAAATAGTTTAACTAAGGCTTTCACGGTATGTTCAACACAAAATAACTACACTTAATACACAAAACACTTGAAAATAGTTTAACTAAGGCTTTCACGGTATGTTCAACACAAAATAACTACACTTAATACACAAAACACTTGAAAATAGTTTAACTAAGGTTTTCACGGTATGTTCGACACAAAATAACTACACTTAATACACAAAACACTTGAAAATAGTTGAACTAAGGCTTTCACGGTATGTTCGACACAAAATAACTACACTTAATACACAAAACACTTGAAAATAGTTTAACTAAGGCTTTCACGGTATGTTCAACATAAAATAACTACACTTAATACACAAAACACTTGAAAATAGTTTAACTAAGGCTTTCACGGTATGTTCGACACAAAATAACTACACTTAATACACAAAACACTTGAAAATAGTTTAACTAAGGCTTTCACGGTATGTTCGACACAAAATAACTACACTTAATACACAAAACACTTGAAAATAGTTTAACTAAGGCTTTCACGGTATGTTCAACATAAAATAACTACACTTAATACACAAAACACTTGAAAATAGTTTAACTAAGGCTTTCATGGTATGTTCGACACAAAATAACTACACTTAATACACAAAACACTTGAAAATAGTTTAACTAAGGCTTTCAATGTATGTTCAACACAAAATAACTACACTTAATACACAAAACACTTGAAAATAGTTTAACTAAGGCTTTCACGGTATGTTCAACACAAAATAACTACACTTAATACACAAAACACTTGAAAATAGTTTAACTAAGGCTTTCACGGTATGTTCAACACAAAATAACTACACTTAATACACAAAACACTTGAAAATAGTTTAACTAAGGCTTTCACGGTATGTTCAACACAAAATAACTACACTTAATACACAAAACACTTGAAAATAGTTTAACTAAGGTTTTCACGGTATGTTCGACACAAAATAACTACACTTAATACACAAAACACTTGAAAATAGTTGAACTAAGGCTTTCACGGTATGTTCGACACAAAATAACTACACTTAATACACAAAACACTTGAAAATAGTTTAACTAAGGCTTTCACGGTATGTTCAACATAAAATAACTACACTTAATACACAAAACACTTGAAAATAGTTTAACTAAGGCTTTCACGGTATGTTCGACACAAAATAACTACACTTAATACACAAAACACTTGAAAATAGTTTAACTAAGGCTTTCACGGTATGTTCGACACAAAATAACTACACTTAATACACAAAACACTTGAAAATAGTTTAACTAAGGCTTTCACTGTATGTTCAACACAAAATAACTACACTTAATACACAAAACACTTGAAAATAGTTTAACTAAGGCTTTCACGGTATGTTGAAAACAAAATAACTACACTTAATACACAAAACACTTGAAAATAGTTTAACTAAGGCTTTCACGGTATGTTGAAAACAAAATAACTACACTTAATACACAAAACACTTGAAAATAGTTTAACTAAGGCTTTCACGGTATGTTGAAAACAAAATAACTACACTTAATACACAAAACACTCGAAAATAGTTTAACTAAGGCTTTCACGGTATGTTGAAAACAAAATAACTACACTTAATACACAAAACACTTGAAAATAGTTTAACTAAGGCTTTCACGGTATGTTGAACACAAAATAACTACACTTAATACACAAAACACTTGAAAATAGTTTAACTAAGGCTTTCACGGTATGTTCAACACAAAATAACTTCACTTAATACACAAAACACTTGAAAATAGTTTAACTAAGGCTTTCACGGTATGTTCGACACAAAATAACTACACTTAATACACAAAACACTTGAAAATAGTTTAACTAAGGCTTTCACGGTATGTTCGGCACAAAATAACTACACTTAATACACAAAACACTTGAAAATAGTTTAACTAAGGCTTTCACTGTATGTAGGCACAAAATAACTACACTTAATACACAAAACACTCGAAAATAGTTTAACTAAGGCTTTCACGGTATGTTGAAAACAAAATAACTACACTTAATACACAAAACACTTGAAAATAGTTTAACTAAGGCTTTCACGGTACGTTCAGCACAAAATAACTACACTTAATACACAAAACACTTGAAAATAGTTTAACTTACTTGTCTTGGCTTATCCTAGGATATTGCTGGGCTTTCCATCTGAAATAACATGGCTACAATTGGCGACGCACTTTTATAGCCCTGTCGGTGTCTGACTTTCGTGGGAATTCGGAAGTCATCATGTAAATTAGCGCCCAGCTGTCTGGCCTTCAAGCTATAGGGGACTTTATTGTTTGAACTGATCTCGCCGCAAACACGCAGTTCACGCTCACCTCCGGTCAGTTATGTAATATTTTTATTGCTTCGTCTCGGGTCTTCCCGAGTACATTCTCCCTACTCTATTGACTTATGTGGGAGCAATAAGTGGTCGAGGTGTAAAACGGTCGCCCGCTTGTCTGGTATGGTCATAATATTATTTGACTGTTAGTCTGTCACGATTCTGCCACAGCCAGCATGATGCTCTTTCGGATGACTCAGCAATAGTTTTCATGTAATATCGACCACATTACCCCAAAAATAATGAGCTGAAAGTCTCTGAGAAATATGAGCATTCACACAGCATTCCCCATACACCAAATGGCGTGACGAGGCTTTTTGCTTTTTTTAAATTTTTTTTGTTTTTAGTTACTTTTTGTTGCTGTTATTTACACACTTTGTTGCTGTTATTTACACAATTTGTTGCTGTTATATTTACACACTTTGTTGCTGTTATATTTACACACTTTGTTGCTGTTATATTTACACACTTTGTTGCTGTTATTTACACAATTTGTTGCTGTTATATTTACACACTTTGTTGCTGTTATTTACACACTTTGTTGCTGTTATTTACACACTTTGTTGCTGTTATATTTACACAATTTGTTGCTGTTATATTTACACACTTTGTTGCTGTTATTTACACAATTTGTTGCTGTTATATTTACACACTTTGTTGCTGTTATTTACACACTTTGTTGCTGTTATTTACACACTTTGTTGAACATTTTCAGGAAAGACAAATTACACGGCTTCCGAGATGTCAGTTTTGTGGCAGATCCCACAGTACACGCTCATCGGCATCAGCGAGGTCTTTGCAAGTGTTGCTTGTGAGTATCAGCGTTTGGTAGAAGAAATGGTTATGGTTAGAGATATGGTTATGGTTAGAGATATGGTTATGGATATGTTTATGGATATGGTTATGGTTAGTCGAAAGCCCCGGTATCACTGCAAATGAATTAAAATACATAATTGCTCAACTGCCTGTACCAGTGGAATCATCTGAATTAACATCTCACTCATTGAAGGATCCAAACAAAGAAAGGCAGCTGCAGCCCCCATCATAGCAGCTACAGCACACACCAAAAGACATAAGGCCAAGTGGCACTGAAACTGAACGCAGCTGAATTGTCCTTCATATGATATCAGTATTCATCGGAAGCACATCGGAAGCAATCGGAATATCGAAACACTATCCAGATGAATCACACAGCTTACGGTGTGCACAGAGCACTAAACTCAGTAGCTCCAGCAGCAAGCCGGACTTGAAATATGAGGAAACTGCAACAAGTAACACTTTTCAGACTGAGCCTCAATGTTTCCCGCTGCCTATCCACCATATTGACCGGTATACTGAATAAAAGATATGTCATAGACATACGTAGTGTAGATGAAGAGAAAGATGAAGAGAAAGAAACAATTTGAATATTTCTGTTTCATTCAAATTTAGACAGAAGATATTAATATCAGGCAAGAGTATCTTGAAAGAACAATATCCGAGTATCTTGAAAGAACAATATCCGAGTATCTTGAAAGAACAATATCCGTGGATTAAGATTCAGACAAGAACGAGAGCCTTAATGGCTGCATAAGAGGAGTTATCTACCAACACAGAGCTGGAGTCATCAGTCGCTCAATGGTGTGGGACTTGTGATAATCCACCAATAACTCAATGATGATAATCCACCAATAACTCAATGATGATAATCCACCAATAACTCAATGATGATAATCCACCAATAACTCAATGATGATAATCCACCAATAACTCAATGATGATAATCCACCAATAACTCAATGATTATAATCCACCAATAACTCAATGATGATAATCCACCAATAACTCAACTATTAAATAATATCATCCCATGAACAGCTGTGAGTTACTCTGTTGAATGTTATCTTCCAGAACGTAAAGAAAAAAACAGAAATCATGACAAAAGGCACCCATACAGACTTAGAGTGACATAACAGAGAAATACATAAGCAGTAAATGTCCACGGGACTTCTGGTCACACATATACACAGATGGCTCTGCTACAAATGCCACCGGAAATGGAGGAGGAGATGTGTTCTTGAGGCTGAATAACCAAGAAGAGATCACCAAGTCAATAGCTACTGGGAAATTCTCAAACAACTTTAAAGCAGAAACTGAAGCCCTCAAAGACGCTACAAAACTGGCTATCCAACACAAAAATAACATGCACAATAAATTGGGGATACTGACTGATGCACTGTCAGTACTGTCAGCTCTAAAAACCCCCAGGAACAGTGAGCATGATGACTTGAGAACAACTCTAGACCAACTATGTAATAACTTCCAGAGAGTAGTCATTCAGTGGGTACCATCACACTGTAATATACATGGAAACGAACGCGCAGACAAATTAGCTAAAGAGGGAGGGAGATTACCACAAGAGAACCTTCCGCTCAGTTATGATGAAGCCAAATCCATCCTCAAAGGCCAGTACCATGAAAAATGGAAACAAGAACACCCAAAGTATAACGAGAGTGACGGATACCTCCAACTATCAAGGAGGGAAAATTGAAAAAAATGGAATGGTAAAAGCTTTACGTGATTAGTAGACGACACAGATTTGAATGACGTTTCGGCCCAATAGGCCTTTACAGGAACAAACAAACAACACACACACACAGATATGTAAGTAAATAAAAATAATCCTACATAGCTAACTGGCAACGAAAAATCCAAAACAAAATAATCGAAATTGGTTAAAGAAAAGAAAAATGACCTCCCTGTGTCGTGGAAGATGGTCAGAATGGGAAAGGACGAGTCACACGGGTCTAGCTGTAATTATACCCTCTGGTCAGGTGAAGGGTTCTAAAAATACACGAGCGGGGGAACGCTGTCTAGGTTACCTCGACTGCAAAGACACTGACAATGTCTAAAAGTATCTAAGGGCCCGTAAATACATGTATACACACACACAGATGTGTGTATACATATATACACGTACAAACAGACATGCACCTACTTATACATATCAACATACACCTACATATACATACATCAACATATATATTATGTTTTTTTATTTTATATTAAATTTTATATATGTAGATGTATGTATTTTCCCATTAAGAATTGTAAGCTCTACTGTTTAATATTATCTTCCCATTAAGAATTGTAAGCTCTACTGTTTAATATTATCTTCCCATTAAGAGCATAAGCTCTACTGTTTAATATTATCTTCCCATTAAGAGCGTAAACTCTACTGTTTAATATTATCTTCCCATTAAGAGCATAAGCTCTACTGTTTAATATTATCTTCCCATTAAGAGCGTAAGCTCTACTGTTTAATATTATCTTCCCATTAAGAATTGTAAGCTCTACTGTTTAATATTATCTTCCCATTAAGAGCGTAAGCTCTACTGTTTAATATTATCTTCCCATTAAGAGCCAGTCAACAACAGAACTGATACGATGCACTGTAGATAGAAGATTGTGGAGGGGCATGTTCACCTACGCCAACCAGTATGGCACATGATGATTAAGAGCCTAAGCTCTGCTGTTTAATATTATCTTCCCCACAGGTCTCCAGTTTGCAGTGATGGTTGCTCCAAAGTCCATGAAGGCGGCCATCACGGGTCTCTACTACTTCTTCTGTGGTTTAGGAGGCTTCCTGGGCAGTGCTATAGTAGCCATTTTGATCAAATCAAACTTATGGCTGTCCAACAGGGACTTTGGGGGTAGCAGGTACAGCAGAAACAACAAGGATAACTGCTGGCTACCGTGTAACTCCCCCAGGAGAGACCAACCAAGCGAGTGTCATGTGCCTCACGTTGACTACTATTTCTACCTCCTGGCTGGATGCGAAGGTCTTGGTCTGCTCTTGTTCTTCATTGTGGCTAGAGTGTATGACCTGAACATTGATGAGCTGACCTTTCACGCCAGACAGAAGAATGAGGGGCTCAGTAGACAAGACAGTAAGAGAACAACGAGAAACAGGTCTTCATGAGTTTGTTCATTGATTTCTTGGGTTGGTAGACAGTAAGAGAGTCACTAGAAATGGTTCATTGTGAGTTTGTTCATTGATTTCTTAGGTTGGTAGACAGTAAGAGAGTCACTAGAAATGGTTCATTGTGAGTTTGTTCATTGATTTCTTAGGTTGGTAGACAGTAAGAGAGTCACTAGAAATGGTTCATTGTGAGTTTGTTCATTGATTTCTTAGGTTGGTAGACAGTAAGAGAGTCACTAGAAATGGTTCATTGTGAGTTTGTTCATTGATTTCTTGGGTTGGTAGACAGTAAGAGAGTCACTAGAAATAGTTCATTGTGAGTTTGTTCATTGATTTCTTAGGTTGGTAGACAGTAAGAGAGTCACTAGAAATAGTTCATTATGAGTTTGTTCATTGATTTCTTAGGTTGGTAGACAGTAAGGAAGTCACTAGAAATAGTTTATCGTGAGTTTGTTCATTGATTTCTTAGGTTGGTAGACAGTAAGAGAGTCACTAGAAATGGTTCATTGTGAGTTTGTTCATTGATTTCTTAGGTTGGTAGACAGTAAGAGAGTCACTAGAAATGGTTCATTGTGAGTTTGTTCATTGATTTCTTAGGTTGGTAGACAGTAAGAGAGTCACTAGAAATAGTTCATTATGAGTTTGTTCATTGATTTCTTAGGTTGGTAGACAGTAAGGAAGTCACTAGAAATAGTTTATCGTGAGTTTGTTCATTGATTTCTTAGGTTGGTAGACAGTAAGAGAGTCACTAGAAATAGTTCATTGTGAGTTTGTTCATTGATTTCTTAGGTTGGTAGACAGTAAGGAAGTCACTAGAAATAGTTCATTATGAGTTTGTTCATTGATTTCTTGGGTTGGTAGACAGTAAGAGAGTCACTAGAAATGGTTCATTGTGAGTTTGTTCATTGATTTCTTAGGTTGGTAGACAGTAAGAGAGTCACTAGAAATAGTTCATTATGAGTTTGTTCATTGATTTCTTAGGTTGGTAGACAGTAAGGAAGTCACTAGAAATAGTTTATCGTGAGTTTGTTCATTGATTTCTTAGGTTGGTAGACAGTAAGAGAGTCACTAGAAATAGTTCATTGTGAGTTTGTTCATTGATTTCTTGGGTTGGTAGACAGTAAGGAAGTCACTAGAAATAGTTCATTATGAGTTTGTTCATTGATTTCTTGGGTTGGTAGACAGTAAGAGAGTCACTAGAAATAGTTCATTGTGAGTTTGTTCATTGATTTCTTAGGTTGGTAGACAGTAAGAGAGTCACTAGAAATAGTTCATTGTGAGTTTGTTCATTGATTTCTTAGGTTGGTAGACAGTAAGAGAGTCACTAGAAATAGTTCATTGTGAGTTTGTTCATTGATTTCTTAGGTTGGTAGACAGTAAGAGAGTCACTAGAAATAGTTCATTATGAGTTTGTTCATTGATTTCTTAGGTTGGTAGACAGTAAGAGAGTCACTAGAAATAGTTCATTTTGAGTTTGTTCATTGATTTCTTAGGTTGGTAGACAGTAAGAGAGTCACTAGAAATAGTTCATTATGAGTTTGTTCATTGATTTCCTGGTTTGTAGAGAAGACAGTAAGAGAGTCACCAGAAATAGTTCACTGTGAGTTTGTTCATTGATCACAAACTTCTATTCTACATTCATGACATCCCATAAAGATAAAACACACAGACTTCTATTCTACATTCATGACTTCCCATAAAGATCAAATACACAAACTTCTATTCTACATTCATGACTTCCCATAAAGATAAAACACACAAACTTCTATTCTACATTCATGACTTCCCATAAAGATCAAATACACAAACTTCTATTCTACATTCATGACTTCCCATAAAGATAAAACACACACACTTCTATTCTACATTCAAAGTGATCAGAAGAAGCTGTATCTTAAAATGTAGCAAATTTTGTGGTTAAACATTGAATGTTGCATCTCCCGAGACTCTCTGAGTTACCCATCTTTCATCTGTTTGTTATGAGCATGAACCACCAAATATAATTCATTCATCAATATATTCTTTAGCAAAACATCTGACGTATTGCGTGTCACAAATAGGAACCACTTCCATATTACATCAGTTGAGTTGAATGTGACAGGCAGTCTTAGGGCATCTACACCCAAAAATACTGCAACACTTCCAAGATTAAAACTAGGTGGACATCATGAATGCCCTCTCAGATGCTAAAAGGTACAGGACTTCGACAACCATAAGTCCACATCACTCCTTCGGATGAAAGAGATGAGAGTTAAGATGGGCACAGCCAGAAATGAGAATCTTAGTGGACGTGTAAAAAGACTTATCAACCAACATAGAACTGGAGTCGTCAGTCACTGGACACTGCGGGACTTGCTGAGGAGGGGATCTGAGCACCTATGGACATGTTCGGATTGCAGTGATGATGACTTGCTAATTACTCAATAACTCACCATTACAGGTTGTCTTCATTGTTGAGTTCCAGAATGTTACATTTTGTTAGTTGTACCAACATTCTACGCACATTCATCTAGAGTAACATCACAAGATGGACAAGTCAGTCTATGACAACCTGCACCATCAAAGCAAGAGACAGAGGCAGACCAAGACTAACATGGACGAGTAACATCAAAAGATGGACAAATCAGCCTATGACAACCTGCACCAACAAAACAAGAGGCAGACCAAGACTAACATGGACGAGTAACATCAAAAGATGGACAAGTCAGCCTATGACAACCTGCACCATCAAAGCAAGAGACAGAGGCAGACCAAGACTAACATGGACGAGTAACATCAAAAGATGGACAAGTCAGCCTATGACAACCTGCACCATCAAAGCAAGAGACAGAGGCAGACCAAGACTAACATGGACGAGTAACATCAAACGATGGACAAGTCAGCCTATGACAACCTGCACCATCAAAGCAAGAGACAGAGGCAGACCAAGACTAACATGGACGAGTAACATCAAAAGATGGACAAGTCAGTCTATGACAACCTGCACCATCAAGAGACAGAGGTAGATCAAGACTAACATGGACAAGTAACATCAAAAGATGGACAAGTCAGCCTATGACAATCTACACCATCAAAGCAAGAGACAGAGTGGAATGGCGCTCCATGGTAGCCAAAATTCAATGCGGAGACCCCATTCAGTGATGATGATGATGATGAATCATTTAAGGACTTGAAATATACGAGACAATGTAGGAAATGTTGGCCATCATTTTAAAGTTATGAATTTTGTGACTATGCACATTATTTTTTTTAATAAATTGTTTTTTTACTGTACATGTTATTAAATATTGTTCTAAAATAAATCGTCCATGTTGTGTGTGCAATCAAATATATTGTGATGAATATTTTATCATCTGGTGAATTCCCTCGGGTAATTATATGAACAAATGTCCATAATGTGTGATCAGAATTTGTAATATGTAAATGTTGAGAAATGAATCGTCTTTTAAAACGATGCAGGAAAACACAAATGAACTATCATCAATAGCCAGCAAAATTGGGCTTGAGGTCAATCATGAAAAGACTAAAGTCATGAAAAGTTTAATTCCAACAAGTGACAAAATATACATGGAAAACAAACCAGTAGAAGAGATCGATCACTTTATCTATCTTGGAAGTCACATTGATCGAGAAGGGGATACGAGCAAAGAAATTAGAATCAGACTGGCTAAAGCAGCAATGTCTTTCAGAAGCCTTGAAAAGTTGTGGAAATCAAAACTCATTAGCACAAACACAAAACTTAGGCTATTCAAATCAAATGTACTATCAACCCTTACGTATGCGTGTGAAAGCTGGAAAACAACAAGAGATATAGAAACAAAGTTGAACGCATTCGAAAATAAATGTCTAAGGAAAATACTTGGTATAGAATGGAACGAATTCAAAACAAACGAGGAAATTAGAGAAATCGCCAATCAACCACTAATATCTTCAGTAATAAAGAAAAGACGATGGTCATACGTTGGACATGTGATGAGAAGAGATAATAATCGAATAGCAAAGCAAGCCCTCATATGGGAAACAACAGGTAAAAGAAAAAGAGGAAGACCCAGGGAGACACTGAGAAGAACATTGATGAGAGAGGCAAGAGCAGCAGGAATCGGCTCCCTCAATGAGATAGAACTGCTTGCACAGAACAGAGACAGATGGCGAGATTTGATAAAATATCTTTAAAAGAAAACTGCTAGAACAAAAATTCATATAGGAGAAGGTGTATCTTGGTCTACGCCCTATGGGCCGGTTACGGTTCGAAAGGTCAATAGATAGATAGATAGAAATGTTGAGTGTTTTATATCATAAATTGTTCTATGGACATTTTGTAGCATTTTGTGATATCACAAATTGTTCTATAAACATTCTGTAGCATTTTGTTATATCATAAATTGTTCTATAGACATTTTGTAGCATTTTGTGATATCATAAATTATTCTATAAACATTCTGTAGCATTTTGTGATATCATAAATTGTTGTATAAACATTCTGTAGCATTTTGTGATATCACAAATTGTTCTATAAACATTCTGTAGCATTTTGTGATATCATAAATTGTTCTATAGACATTTTGTAGCATTTTGTGATATCACAAATTGTTCTATAAACATTCTGTAGCATATTGTGATATCATAAATTGTTCTATAAACATTCTGTGGCATATTGTGATATCACAAATTGTTTTATAAACATTCTGTGGCATATTATATATCACAAATTGTTCTATAAACATTCTGTGGCATAATGTGATATCATAAATTGTTCTATAAACATTCTGTAGCATAATGTGATATCACAAATTGTTCTATAAACATTCTGTAGCATAATGTGATATCATAAATTGTTCTATAAACATCTCAGAGCTCGTTTAATCAAAGTTGATACAAAAGCTCTAAACATTTTGTTATTATAAACATTTGTTAATCAAACTTGACCAGGAATCATTTGTAAACATTTTTATTTGTGACCTGATCCAAGCAAGAGATATCTAAGCCCTTACAAAATAACATTTCAACTCCATAACTTGTATATTTTTGCTGTAGGTTTGTCGATAACCTTTTAAGTCTGTAACAATTTTATTTGCGTATTGACTTTTATTTTTGCTTTTAGTTATCCCCTGTTTCTTGAAATTCTTTTTGTCACCCTGCCTCGACTAAAAAAAAAAGTAAAGTACCCCATCACGCCAAGTGGCGTATAGGGAATATGATGTTAGTGACCATAAATTTTACAGACCTTCGGCACATGATTTTTAGGGTAATGTGGTCGGTATAACGCCCGTGCCGTTTTATTTTTTTTTTAAATCCGGTACCCATTAAATGCTGGGTGAACTGGAAGATGTCGGTCGGGATCGAACCCTACCCCTTGTCTTTTGTAGTCCAGTTCACTAACCACTGAGCTATCGCAGCTCCCCACCCTGCCTCGACTATTGAGGTTTATTTCTCTGTTTTCTTGAGTATGTTCTTGTTGTTTAACTTGAGATCTCTGCACCTGTTGATATTAAAAGGGGAGTAAGACAAGGCTACATTCTATCACAATGTCTGTTGAACTTATACACTGAGTAGATCTTCAAAGACATCACAGCGGATGCTAGGACTAAACATCAATGGATATATTTTTTATTTTGCTGTTGCCAGCTTTCACCTCTGGCAAAATCCCTAGAGACTAGGAAATGAACTTTGCATATGGCAGCCGTGTGCACAAGGGTCCCTCGCTGCACAGACAGATAACTCTGTCTTCACAGGTACTTATATTTTTTCCATCAATGAGTAATTGATGTTTCAACCTAGGCCTCGCTGCTGAGACCAGGGGTGGTTGCCATAGACAGAAATCACAATTAATAATCCCAACTGATGCAGCCGGGATTTGAACTCACACCCTCTCTGTCTTGAGATCGTCTTGCCTCTGGACCAACCAGTCCCCACAATGAATATATAATCAATAATCTAAGATAAGCTGATGATACAATGCTAATGGCAGAAAATCCAGAAGACCTATAACTAGTGAACAAAATAAACAAGACAAGCAAAGAATATGGACTGGATATAAATATTAAACACATTAACTCTTTCCCTACAGAAGCTTTTTATTGATGCAACTGAAGAGATTTCAGAGACAAAAGTTTTCATGGTTTTACGAATCAATCTACATATTTATATTTATCTAATATATAACATATTATATATGAATGTTTAGATAATTAAACAAGGTATTAGATTTCACCAATATCAAGATGATACAAGACATGTAAAATGAATATGATTTGATGACGGTTCACACTAATCAAATCGAGAGGGGCGCACTATGCGGCGAAACGTACGTTACCGAAATCAGCATGACGCACAGTGCGGTGAAACGTACGGATGGAGAGTTAAAACTATGATGCAGAGTAAAGAAACAAAATATCATCATCATCAAATACCAGGCCTGCTAGTGTAGGTGACCACAACTTTTGATCTTGACAGTTATTTATCGTTTCTGTTGTTGACCTTCTGCCAAGCCATTCTTTTAAGCTGTCTGGTATTTTTTTCTCTTTGTTTCCCTCTATCTCTTTGTCCCTCAATTTTTCCAGTTGTTACAGTATATTCCAGTTGTTCTTTTCTCATTACATGGCCAAAAAATGATGATTGTTTCTTCCTAATATTGGAAATTAGCTCTCTTTTTGCTTTGACCTCTTTCATAACATTTTCATTACTCTTCTTAGCTGTCCATGGCATTCTCAACATTCTTCTGTAAAGCCACATTTCTACAGCCTCCAGTGATTTTCTTGTCTGTTGTCCTATTGTCCATGATTCACATCCATATGTTAAGACTGGCTCTACATAACATTTAAGAACTCTTTTTCTTGTTTTTATTGCCAAAAATGGATTGTGTGTGGCGATTCATGACAAAATATACCAGAAGATATTGAAGTAGATGGAAGGAACCAAGAAAGAGTTAAAACTATGATTATTAGCAGAGAAAAGACACAAAATATACCAGAAGATATTGAAGTAAAAGGAAGGAACCAAGAAAGAGTTAAAACTATGATTATTAGCAGTGAAAAGACACAAAATATACCAGAAGATATTGAAGTAGATGGAGGGAACCAAGAAAGAGTTAAAACTATGATTATTAGCAGAGAAAAGACACAAAATATACCAGAAGATATTGAAGTAGATGGAGGGAACCAAGAAAGAGTTAAAACTATGATTATTAGCAGAGAAAAGACACAAAATATACCAGAAGATATTGAAGTAAAAGGAAGGAACCAAGAAAGAGTTAAAACTATGATTATTAGCAGAGAAAAGACACAAAATATACCAGAAGATATTGAAGTAGATGGAGGGAACCAAGAAAGAGTTAAAACTATGATTATTAGCAGAGAAAAGACACAAAATATACCAGAAGATATTGAAGTTTTTGGAGAGAACCAAGAAAGAGTTCAAGAAGAATGTAGCTGTCTAGGACATGTTATAGCAAATGATGGAAAATGTCTGACAGAAATAAACAAAAGAACAGAAATGGCAGAAACCAATTTTAATGTGAAAAATACACTTACATCAAAGTAAATATCATCAGAGCTAAAACTACAAATTCTAAATTGTTATATTTACTCGACGTTTCTGTACGGTGCAGAAACATGGACATTAAATAAGGTAACTCTATCTTCTTCTTCTACCTTTTTAACTCCCTGTGGAGCATAGGTCTTCAATAAACACTTTCCAAGTCGTTCTGTTTTTTGCAATTCTTTTAAGATCATTCCATGTCTTCCCCATCATCTTCAAGAATTCATTGGTCTTCCTCTTCGTCTTTTCCCATGGGGATTCCAAAAAAGGGCCTGTTGTGTAATACTCTCAGTTGGCTTCCATAGTGTGTGTCCTATCCAGCGCCATCGTCTTCGCTGTATATCTTTATCCACTGGGAATAAATAAAATAACAAATAAGGTAACAGAGCAGAAAATTGAAGCTTTTGGAATGTGGATCTGTAGGAGGTTGGGGAGAAATGGGCAGAAGGGAAAGAAGACAAACAATGAAGTTCTGAATCCGCTGAAAATGAAAAAGAAATACTTAACACAATTTGGAAAAGAAAATTAAAATGTGTTGGCACATGTGAAGAGACATAACATCCTTTCAAAAGTTAACTTGAAAGGGAAGGTATAAGATAGACGAGGCAGAGGCAGACTAAGACTAAAATGGACTGATAACATCGAAAGGTGGACAGGTGAACCTTTGGTTCTTTGGTTATGGAAGGCCCCGGTATCACTGCAAATGAATTAAAATCCATAATTGCTCAACCGCCCGTGCCAGTGAAATCATCAGAATTACTGTCTCATATTCCATACAAAGAAAGGTAGCTGTAGTCCCCATCATAGCAGTCTCAGCACACGCCAAAAGACATAAGGCGAAACCACACAGAAAGTGAACACAGCCAACTGTTCCCTGTCATACGATACCATCATTCATCGTAAACAATTGGAATATCGAAACATGATCAAAACGGATGAAACACACAGCTCATAGTGTGCACAGAGCACCTAACTCAGTAGCTCCTGCAAGAAGCCGGACTTTGGTGAACCTATGACAACCTGCACCGTCAAGACACGAGACAAAGTAAAATAATGCTCCATGGTAGCCCAATCTGCGATGTGAAGATGGCACACAATGATGATGTTGATTAAAGTATATTTGGTGAATGTAACGTTCTGTGGGGGATCTGGCTAGAGACCGAGATTCTTTCAGATGGGTTGTGGTGTTGGCACATAATTATGATGATGATTCCTGGCTGCCTACTGGTGTATTGATCTAATGCTTTTGTTTAGTGCATTCAATAATTGTTATGTTTGATGAGCCTGTTAATATTACAGCTTCAATTATTATAATTGAGTTCTGTTTGTTACGATAACAAATGTTTGGAATATTTTACCGCTTCCATGAATGTGATAATACTGTCAGATTTTTTAAAATTTGTAATTAATATACTGTGATACTTTCATGATACTTGGTTGTAATATGTTGATTTGATTGTAATATGTTGATTTGATTGTAATACGTTGATTTGATTGTAATATGTTGATTTGATTGTAATATGTTGATTTGATTGTAATATGTTGATTCGATTGTACCTAGGAGTTTAATGACAAACGATAATTCTTAAACAGCAGAGATAGAATCAAAATGCAACAAAGCTTGTCAAATCATCGGACAGTTATCACCACTATTGTCCAACAAGGAAATAACTCTGGAGGCAAAACGAGCACTCTACAATACAATCTTCATCCCAACGTTGTGCTACCAATGCCAGACCTGGACCCTAGATGCAAGAACAATAAGAAAAATAACCTCTACAGAGATGAAATGTGTTAGACGAATGACAGGAAACAGTCTGAGAGATAATATCAGAAATAAAGAACTGAGAAAAAAGCTAGGAATAGCCCCCACCATAGAACATATAAAGAAACAACATTTGACCACGTGACAAGGCAGAAAGATCAAAACACATCACAATGAGCCTTCAGCAAATGTTATGAGAACACCAGACCCAAGGGTCGGCCACGAAAAAGATGGGTCGGTGGAATATTAGAAGCACTAGGAAACATAACAGCCGCAGAGGCGAACAGAAGAGCAAAAGACCGCAAATTATATCTCCCCTCGACTCTGAAAGGCTGATGAGAAAGGAAAGAAGAAGAAGAGGATTGTAATATGTTGATTTTTTTTTCTTTCTTTTTTTGTATGCCAGCTTTTACCTCTGATGAAGTCCCTAGAGACTAGGAACTGAATTTTGCATGTTTATCCATTTTTCCCTGGCAACCATATGCACAGGGTTGTAATATGTTGATTTGATTATAACATGTCGATGATACATTTAACAATGCATGATACTTTTCAAGCTGATAATATTATCATTGAAGATAATATAATTGTATCTTATGAATGTAAGAAATTGTACTTTCGCTATCACCACCATCATCAGGTGATGGTGTACATGAACACATCCGTCCACAGACCCATGTTCCAGGGTGTACCTCGTCAGCTCTGGTGTTCTGTTCCTTCAGTTCCAGAATCTTCAGGGGTCTAAGTTCTCTACATGTTTCAGTTGTTGTTTCATTCTGTCTCTTTTTTTCCTTTTGTCTTGCCAGTTGTCACAATATTTTCAAACATGTTGATGTCCTCACATCTGTGCACAAACACAACGTTTGGGATGTTTCCAGCATATATACCCTCTTCAGGTCTGGGAAAAAAAACAACATAATCAATGAAACGTGAGAGAGATGGACTTTTAAAGACAAGCTGGCAGGGAGCTAGAATGGTACTGTCAGGGAATGGATGAGTCTTGGCTTATTGATTAGGGAATGGATGATTCTTGGCTTCATGTTTAGGGAATGGATGAGTCTTAGCTTCATGATTAGGGAATGGAAGAGTCTTAGCTTCATGATTAGGGAATGGATGAGTCTTAGCTTCATGATTAGGGAATGGATGAGTCTTAGCTTCATGATTAGGGAATGGATGAGTCTTAGCTTCATGATTAGGGAATGGATGAGTCTTAGCTTCATGATTAGGGAATGGATGAGTCTTAGCTTCATGATTAGGGAATGGATGAGTCTTAGCTTCATGATTAGGGAATGGATGAGTCTTAGCTTCATGATTAGGGAATGGATGAGTCTTATCTTCATGATCAAGGAATGGATGAGTCTTAGCTTCATGATTAGGGAATGGATGAGTCTTAGCTTCATGATTAGGGAATGGATGAGTCTTAGCTTCATGATTAGGGGAATGGATGAGTCTTGGCTTCATGATTAGGGAATCGATGAGTCTTGGCTTGATGATTAGGGAATTGATGAGTCTTGGCTTCATGATTAGGGAATCGATGAGTCTTGGCTTCATGATTAGGGAATGAATGAGTCTTAGCTTCATGATTAGGAAATCAATGAGTCTTAGTTTCATGATCAAGGAATGGATGAGCCTTGGCTTCATGATTAGGGAATGAATGAGTCTTAGCTTCATGATTAGGAAATCAATGAGTCTTAGTTTCATGATCAAGGAATGGATGAGCCTTGGCTTCATGATCAAGAAAGGGATGAGTCTTCACTTCATGTTTAAGGAATGGATGAATCTTAACTTTGCCCCCTCACAAAAAGCATCAGGTGATAACAAATGAAGATAGCAGTTGATGCACACTCACCCGTCCACCAAGTCGAAGTTAGGGCAAAGAAAATCTTTTCTGTTCCGTGCATCAAGTCCTGGTGTAGACAAAGAAAATCTTTTCTGTTCCATTCATCAAGTCCTGGTGTGGACAAAGAAAATCTTTTCTGTTCCGTTCATCAAGTCCTGGTGTAGACAAAGAAAATCTTTTCTGTTCCGTTCATCAAGTCCTGGTGTAGACAAAGAAAATCTTTTCTGTTCCATTCATCAAGTCCTGGTGTAGACAAAGAAAATCTTTTCTGTTCCATTCATCAAGTCCTGGTGTAGACAAAGAAAATCTTTTCTGTTCCGTTCATCAAGTCCTGGTGTGGACAAAGAAAATCTTTTCTGTTCCATTCATCAAGTCCTGGTGTAGACAAAGAAAATCTTTTCTGTTCCGTTCATCAAGTCCTGGTGTAGACAAAGAAAATCTTTTCTGTTCCATTCATCAAGTCCTGGTGTAGACAAAGAAAGTCTTTTCTGTTCCGTTCATCAAGTCCTGGTGTGGACAAAGAAAATCTTTTCTGTTCCGTTCATCAAGTCCTGGTGTGGACAAAGAAAATCTTTTCTGTTCCGTTCATCAAGTCCTGGTTGTGGACAAAGAAAATCTTTTCTGTTCCGTTCATCAAGTCCTGGTGTAGACAAAGAAAATCTTTTCTGTTCCATTCATCAAGTCCTGGTGTGGACAAAGAAAATCTTATCTGTTAACGTACTTTTGTCATTCAAATTTTCCTGTTAATTCGGTGTTAAGTTTTATTGGTTTGGTGTGCAAGCTTTGGTCTCAATAGGTTTACGTGATTTATTGAATGCACAACCCATCAGTGTAAGAGAAGTTTAGACATGATTTGTTGAATGTACAACCCATCAGTGTAAGAGAAGATTAGGCATGATTTGTTGAATATACAACTGATCAGTGTAAGAGAAGATTAGGCTTCATTTGTTGAATATACAACCGATCAGTGTAAGAGAAGATTCGGCTTAATTTGTTGAATGGACAACCCATCAGTGTAAGAGAGGATTAGGCTTGATTTGTTGAATGTACAACCCATCAGTGTAAGAGAAGATTAGACTTGATTTGTTGAATATACAACCCATCAGTGTAAGAGAAGATTAGACTTGATTTGTTGAATGTACAACCCATCAGTGTAAGAGAAGATTAGGCTTGATTTGTTGAATGTACAACCCATCAGTGTAAGAGAAGATTAGATCATTTATCCCTTTGAATGTAAAAGTGGTATCCCTTTGAATGTAAAAGTGGTATCCCTTTGAATGTAAAAGTGGTATCCCTTTGAATGTAAAAGTGGTATCCCTTTGAATGTAAAAGTGGTATCCCTTTGAATGTAAAAGTGGTATCCCTTTGAATGTAAAAGTGGTATCCCTTTGAATGTAAAAGTGGTATCCCTTTGAATGTAAAAGTGGTATCCCTTTGAATGTAAAAGTGACACTCTTTATAATGTAAAACAATACTCAAATCAGAGTAAAACCTGAATTGTTACACATGTTACATCAGTGTAAAACCTGAATTGTTACACATGTTACATCAGTGTAAAACAAATACTCACCTAGTGTTCTCTGTGTAACAAATGTTTACAATTTACAGAGCAGCTTTTTACAGATTTGGAGGCGGGCGGTGGATGTCTATCAGGGTAAAGCGAGTCAGAGTGAGAGCTACAATGTGTAAATTCTACATTTGAAAGAAACGAATCTAAAACTGTATAACAGTAATATAGAACAATGAATCAGCAGGATCTGTGTCGTTGGGAAGAAGGGGAAGAGCACCCACATAGGAGAAAGCTTCGATTTATCATCGAATGTCTTCTACTTCTTCTTCTACCTTTTAGCTCCCTGTGGAGCATAGGTCTTCAACAAACACTTTCCAAGTCGTTCTGTTTTTTGCAATTCTTTTAAGATCATTCCATGTCTTCCCCATCATCTTCATCTCTGCTTCTATCTGTCTTCTCCAAGAATTCCTTGGTCTTTCTCTTTGTCTTTTCCCCTGGGGATTCCCAAAAAGGGCCTGTTGTGTAATACTCTCAGTTGGCTTCCGTAGTGTCTGTCCTATCCAGCGCCATCGATCATCGAATGTGTGATCATAAAAACATGCCAGGCCGCACTGAAGCTGAGTCGTTAAGCAAAAGAAGAGTGGATGAATGATGTCATAGATGTAGTGTTAGTAAAAGAGGAGAAGTGGATGAATGATGTCATAGATGTAGTGTTAGTAAAAGAGGAGAAGTGGATGGATGATGTCATAGATGTAGTGTTAGTGAAAGAGGAAGAGTGGATGGATGATGCCATAGATGTAGTGTTAGTGAAAGAGGAAGAGTGGATGGATGATGTCATAGATGTAGTGTTATTGAAAGAGGAAGAGTGGATGAATGATGTCATAGATGTAGTGTTAGTGAAAGAGGAAGAGTGGATGGATGATGTCATAGATGTAGTGTTAGTGAAAGAGGAAGAGTGGATGAATGATGTCATAGATGTAGTGTTAGTGAAAGGGGAAGAGTGGATGGATGATGTCATAGATGTAGTGTTAGTGAAAGAGGAAGAGTGGATGGATGATGTCATAGACGTAGTGTTAGTGAAAGAGGAAGAGTGGATGGATGATGTCATAGATGTAGTGTTAGTGAAAGAGGAAGAGTGGATGAATGATGTCACAGATGTAGTGTTAGTGAAAGAGGAAGAGTGGATGAATGATGTCATAGATGTAGTGTTAGTGAAAGGGGAAGAGTGGATGAATGATGTCATAGATGTAGTGTTAGTGAAAGAGGAAGAGTGGATGAATCATGTCATAGATGTAGTGTTAGTGAAAGAGGAAGAGTGGATGAATCATGTCATAGATGTAGTGTTAGTGAAAGAGGAAGAGTGGATGAATCATGTCATAGATGTAGTGTTAGTGAAAGAGGAAGAGTGGATGAATCATGTCATAGATGTAGTGTTAGTGAAAGAGGAAGAGTGGATGAATGATGTCACAGATGTAGTGTTAGTGAAAGAGGAAGAGTGGATGGATGATGTCACAGATGTAGTGTTAGTGAAAGAGGAAGAGTGGATGAATGATGTCACAGATGTAGTGTTAGTAAAAGAGGAAGAGTGGATGGATGATGTCATAGATGTAGTGTTAGTGAAAGAGGAAGAGTGAATGAATGATGTCATAGATGTAGTGTTAGTGAAAGAGGAAGAGTGGATGAATGATGTCATAGATGTAGTGTAAGTGAAAGAGGAAGAGTGGATGGATGATGTCACATATGTAGTGTTAGTGAAAGGGGAGAAGTGGATGGATGATGTCATAGATGTAGTGTTAGTGAAAGAGGAAGAGTGGATGAATGATGTCGCAGATGTAGTGTAAGTGAAAGAGGAAGAGTGGATGAATGATGTCACAGATGTAGTGTTAGTGAAAGAGGAAGAGTGGATGAATGATGTCATAGATGTAGTGTTAGTGAAAGAGGAAGAGTGGATGGATGATGTCATAGATGTAGTGTTAGTGAAAGGGGAAGAGTGGATGAATGATGTCATAGATGTAGTGTTAGTGAAAGAGGAAGAGTGGATGAATGATGTCATAGATGTAGTGTTAGTGAAAGAGGAAGAGTGGATGAATGATGTGATAGATGTAGTGTTAGTGAAAGAGGAGAAGTGGATGAATGATGTCATAGATGTAGTGTTAGTGAAAGAGGAAGAGTGGATGAATGATGTCATAGATGTAGTGTTAGTGAAAGAGGAAGAGTGGATGAATGATGTCATAGATGTAGTGTTAGTGAAAGAGGAGAAGTGGATGAATGATGTCATAGATGTAGTGTTAGTGAAAGGGGAAGAGTGGATGAATGATGTCACAGATGTAGTGTTAGTGAAAGAGGAAGAGTGGATGAATGATGTCACAGATGTAGTGTTAGTGAAAGAGGAAGAGTGGATGAATGATGTCATAGATGTAGTGTTAGTGAAAGAGGAAGAGTGGATGAATGATGTCACAGATGTAGTGTTAGTGAAAGAGGAAGAGTGGATGAATGATGTCACAGATGTAGTGTTAGTGAAAGAGGAAGAGTGGATGGATGATGTCATAGATGTAGTGTTATTGAAAGAGGAAGAGTGGATGAATGATGTCACAGATGTAGTGTTATTGAAAGAGGAAGAGTGGATTAATGATGTCACAGATGTAGTGTTATTGAAAGAGGAAGAATGTGTGGATGATGGATAAGGCTGGATGGGAAAGACATTCTATCACTTTCTAAATCATCATCATCATCATCATGTACCCTGCCGGTTGGCATAGGCAATCATGTCCCTCCACAATCTTCTACCTACAGTACATCGTATCAGTTCTGTTGTTGACTGTTTTCCATGCCATGACACCAAGCTATCCAGTATTTTCTCTCTTTGTTGTCCACGATCTCTCTTTCCTTTTATTTTGCCAGTTGTAACCATGTATTCCAACTTTCCTCTTCTCATGATGTGCCCGAAAAATGTTGATTGCTTCTTTCTGATATTTTTTAGGAGCTCTCTTTTTGTGTTGGCCTCTTTGAGAACTTCCTCATTGGCCCTTTTAGCTGTCCAGGGAACTTTCAACATTCTTCTGAGAAATCCCATCTCTGTGGCCTCTAATCGTCTTTTCATTTCTTTGTCTACTGTCCATGATTCGCTTCCATAGGTCAGAATTGGTTCTATATATCACCGATGAACTCTCTTTTCTCATTTCTATTGACATAGATCTCTAAATAAGACGAAATAAAAGGAAGAATAGAGAAAGTTTGCTTGCAGCACATCATTTTGACGCTCAAAATCAGCTAAATGAGATGAGACAGACAGCACACTCCATAGACCCAGTGTTGTGATTTATTTGCATATATTTGATTCAAAACTGCAATAAAATGGTGTTTAACTGAACGAGTCTTACGTTGTTTGTCACAAATACATGAACACTATCTTTTCAAACCTGGACAAATCCTCTTCAGTGATCTGCTGCTGTTCTCTTATCGTTCTATCTATCCATCTATCCATTTATTGGTTTGGTTATGGGAGGCTCCGGCATCACTGCAAACGAATGAAAATCCATAATTGCTCAACCGCCCGTGCCAGTGGAATCATTCAAATTAATATCTCATCTCCCAAACAAAGAGAGGTAACTGTAGTCCCATCGTAGCAGTCTCAGCACACGCCAAAAGACATAAGGCGAAACCGCGCAGAAAGTGAACACAGCCAACTATTCCCTGTCATACGATATTATCATTCATCGTAAACAATTGGAATATCGAAACATGATCAAAACGGATGAGACACACAGCTCACGGTGTGCACAGAGCACTTAACTCAGTAGCTCCTGCAACAAGCCGGACTTGGAATATGAGGAAACTGCAACAAGGAACACTTTTCATGCATAGCCTTCAATGGTTCCTGCCGCCTATCCACCATCTGACCGGAAGTTCACGTCCTCCTGAAAATGATGATCGTCATATTTTTTTTAAATGTATAGCGCTTGATGATGTTAGGCCATCGTTTTTCACTCCAATTCCGAACATATAAACAAACCATCTATCCATTCATCTGTCTCTTCGTGCCTATCTGTCTGATCTATCCATCCATCTGTCTCTCCGTGCCTATCTGTCTGATCTATCCATCCATCTGTCTGATCTATCCATCTATCTCTCTGATCTATCCATCTATCTCTCTGATCTATCCATCCATCTGTCTGATCTATCCATCTATCTGTCTGATCTATCCATCTATCTCTCTGATCTATCCATCTATCTCTCTGATCTATCCATCTATCTCTCTGATCTATCCATCCATCTGTCTGATCTATCCATCCATATATCTGTCTGATCTATCCATCTATCTGTCTGATCTATCCATCTATCTGTCTGATCTATCCATCCATCTGTCTGATCTATCCATCTATCTGTCTGATCTATCCATCCATCTGTCTGATCTATCCATCCATCTGTCTGATCTATCCATCTATCTCTCTGATCTGTCCATCTATCTGTCTGATCTATCCATCCATCTGTCTGATCTATCCATCTATCTGTCTCTCCGTGCCTATCTGTCAGATATATCCATCCATCTATCTGTCTGATCTATCCATCTATCTGTCTGTCCGTGCCTATCTGTCTGATCTATCCATCCATCTATATGTCTGATCTATCCATCTATCTATCTGTCTGATCTATCCATCCATCTGTCTGTCTGATCTATCTGTCTGATCTATCTGTCTGATCTATCCATCCATCTGTCTGTCTGATCTATCTGTCTGATCTATCTGTCTGATCTATCCATCCATCTATCTGTCTGATCTATCCATCCATCTATCTGTCTGATCTATCCATCCATCTATCTGTCTGATCTATCCATCCATCTATCTGTCTGATCTATCCATCCATCTATCTGTCTGATCTATCCATCCATCTATCTGTCTGATCTATCCATCCATCTATCTGTCTGATCTATCCATCTATCTGTCTGTCTGATCTATCCATCTATCTGTCTGTCTGATCTATCCATCTATCTGTCTGATCTATCCATCTATCTGTCTGTCTGATCTATCCATCTATCTGTCTGATCTATCCATCTATCTGTCTGTCTGATCTATCCATCTATCTGTCTGTCTGATCTATCCATCTATCTGTCTGTCGGATCTATCCATCTATCTGTCTGTCTGATCTATCCATCTATCTGTCTGTCTGATCTATCCATCCATCTGTCTGTCTGATCTATCCATCTATCTGTCTGTCTGATCTATCCATCTATCTGTCTGTCTGATCTATCCATCTATCTGTCTGTCTGATCTATCCATCTATCTGTCTGTCTGATCTATCCATCTATCGGTCTGATCTATCCATCTATCAGTCTGATCTATCCATCCATCTATCTCTCTGATCTATCCATCCATCTGTCTGATCTATCCATCTATCTGTCTGTCTGATCTATCCATATATCTCTCTGATCTATCCATCTATCTCTCTGATCTATCCATCCATGTGTCTGATCTATCCATCTATCTCTCTGATCTATCCATCTATCTCTCTGATCTATCCATCTATCTGTCTGATCTATCCATCCATCTGTCTGATCTATCCATCCATATATATGTCTGATCTATCCATCTATCTGTCTGATCTATCCATCTATCTGTCTGATCTATCCATCCATCTTTCTGATCTATCCATCTATCTGTCTGATCTATCCATCCATCTGTCTGATCTATCCATCCATCTGTCTGATCTATCCATCTATCTCTCTGATCTGTCCATCTATCTGTCTGATCTATCCATCCATCTGTCTGATCTATCCATCTATCTGTCTCTCCGTGCCTATCTGTCTGATATATCCATCCATCTATCTGTCTGATCTATCCATCTATCTGTCTGTCCGTGCCTATCTGTCTGATCTATCCATCCATCTATATGTCTGATCTATCCATCTATCTATCTGTCTGATCTATCCATCCATCTGTCTGTCTGATCTATCTGTCTGATCTATCTGTCTGATCTATCCATCCATCTGTCTGTCTGATCTATCTGTCTGATCTATCTGTCTGATCTATCCATCCATCTATCTGTCTGATCTATCCATCTATCTGTCTGTCTGATCTATCCATCTATCTATCTGTCTGATCTATCCATCCATCTATATGTCTGATCTATCCATCTATCTATCTGTCTGATCTATCCATCCATCTATCTGTCTGATCTATCCATCTATCTGTCTGTCTGATCTATCCATCTATCTGTCTGTCTGATCTATCCATCTATCTGTCTGATCTATCCATCTATCTGTCTGTCTGATCTATCCATCTATCTGTCTGATCTATCCATCTATCTGTCTGTCTGATCTATCCATCTATCTGTCTGTCTGATCTATCCATCTATCTGTCTGTCGGATCTATCCATCTATCTGTCTGTCTGATCTATCCATCTATCTGTCTGTCTGATATATCCATCCATCTGTCTGTCTGATCTATCCATCTATCTGTCTGTCTGATCTATCCATCTATCTGTCTGTCTGATCTATCCATCTATCTGTCTGATCTATATGTCTGATCTATCCATCTATCTGTCTGTCTGATCTATCCATCTATCGGTCTGATCTATCCATCTATCAGTCTGATCTATCCATCCATCTATCTCTCTGATCTATCCATCCATCTGTCTGATCTATCCATCTATCTGTCTGTCTGATCTATCCATATATCTCTCTGATCTATCCATCTATCTCTCTGATCTATCCATCCATGTGTCTGATCTATCCATCTATCTCTCTGATCTATCCATCTATCTCTCTGATCTATCCATCTATCTGTCTGATCTATCCATCCATCTGTCTGATCTATCCATCCATATATATGTCTGATCTATCCATCTATCTGTCTGATCTATCCATCCATCTATCTGTCTGATCTATCCATCCATCTGTCTGATCTATCCATCTATCTGTCTCTCCGTGCCTATCTGTCTGATCTATCCATCCATCTATCTGTCTGATCTATCCATCTATCTGTCTCTCCGTGCCTATCTGTCTGATCTATCCATCTATCTGTCTGTCTGATCTATCCATCTATCTGTCTGTCCGTGCCTATCTGTCTGATCTATCCATCTATCTGTCTGATCTATCCATCTATCTGTCTGATCTATCCATCCATCTATCTGTCTGATCTATCCATCCATCTGTCTGATCTATCCATCTATCTGTCTCTCCGTGCCTATCTGTCTGATCTATCCATCCATCTATCTGTCTGATCTATCCATCTATCTGTCTCTCCGTGCCTATCTGTCTGATCTATCCATCTATCTGTCTGTCTGATCTATCCATCTATCTGTCTGTCCGTGCCTATCTGTCTGATCTATCCATCTATCTGTCTGATCTATCCATCTATCTGTCTGATCTATCCATCCATCTATCTGTCTGATCTATCCATCTATCTATCTGTCTGATCTATCCATATATCTGTCTGTCCATCTATCTGATCTATCCATCAATCTGTCTGTCTGATCTATCTGTCTGATCTATCTGTCTGATCTATCCATCTATCTGTCTGTCTGATCTATCCATCTATCTGTCTGATCTATCCATCTATCTGTCTGTCTGATCTATCCATCCATCTGTCTGTCTGATCTATCCATCCATCTATATGTCTGATCTATCCATCTATCTGTCTGTCTGATCTATCCATCTATCTGTCTGTCTGATCTATCCATCCATCTATATGTCTGATCTATCCATCTATCTGTCTGTCTGATCTATCCATCTATCTGTCTGTCTGATCTATCCATCTATCTATCTGTCTGATCTATCCATCCATCTATATGTCTGATCTATCCATCTATCTATCTGTCTGATCTATCCATCTATCTGTCTGTCTGATCTATCCATCTATCTGTCTGTCTGATCTATCCATCTATATGTCTGATCTATCCATCTATCTGTCTGTCTGATCTATCCATCTATCTGTCTGATCTATCCATCTATCTGTCTGTCTGATCTATCCATCTATCTGTCTGTCTGATCTATCCATCTATCTGTCTGTCTGATCTATCCATCTATCTGTCTGATCTATCCATCTATCTGTCTGTCTGATCTATCCATCTATCTATCTGTCTGATCTATCCATCTATCTATCTGTCTGATCTATCCATCTATCTGTCTGTCTGATCTATCCATCTATCTGTCTGTCTGATCTATCCATCTATCTATCTGTCTGATCTATCCATCTATCTGTCTGTCTGATCTATCCATCTATCTATCTGTCTGATCTATCCATCTATCTGTCTGTCTGATCTATCCATCTATCTATCTGTCTGATCTATCCATCTATCTGTCTGTCTGATCTATCCATCTATCTGTCTGTCTGATCTATCCATCTATCTATCTGTCTGATCTATCCATCTATCTGTCTGTCTGATCTATCCATCTATCTATCTGTCTGATCTATCCATCTATCTATCTGTCTGATCTATCCATCTATCTATCTGTCTGATCTATCCATCTATCTGTCTGTCTGATCTATCCATCTATCTATCTGTCTGATCTATCCATCTATCTATCTGTCTGATCTATCCATCTATCTGTCTGATCTATCCATCTATCTGTCTGTCTGATCTATCCATCTATCTGTCTGATCTATCCATCTATCTGTCTGTCTGATCTATCCATCTATCTGTCTGTCTGATCTATCCATCTATCTGTCTGTCTGTCTGATCTATCCATCTATATGTCTGTCTGATCTATCCATCTATCTGTCTGTCTGATCTATCCATCTATCTATCTGTCTGATCTATCCATCTATCTATCTGTCTGATCTATCCATCTATCTGTCTGATCTATCCATCTATCTGTCTGTCTGATCTATCCATCTATCTGTCTGATCTATCCATCTATCTGTCTGTCTGATCTATCCATCTATCTGTCTGTCTGATCTTTCGATCTATCTGTCTGATCTATCCATCTATCTGTCTGTCTGATCTATCCATCTATCTGTCTGATCTATCCATCTATCTGTCTGTCTGATCTATCCATCTATCTGTCTGATCTTTCGATGTATCTGTCTGATCTATCCATCTATCTGTCTGTCTGATCTATCCATCTATCTGTCTGATCTATCCATCTATCTGTCTGATCTATCCATCTATCTGTCTGATCTATCCATCTATCTATCTGTCTGATCTATCCATCTATCTGTCTGTCTGATCTATCCATCTATCTGTCTGATCTATCCATCTATCTGTCTGATCTATCCATCTATCTGTCTGATCTATCCATCTATCTGTCTGATCTATCCATCTATCTGTCTGATCTATCCATCTATCTGTCTGTCTGATCTATCCATCTATCTGTCTGTCTGATCTATCCATCTATCTGTCTGATCTATCCATCCATCTATCTGTCTGATCTATCCATCTATCCATCTATCTGTCTGATCTATCCATCCATCTGTCTGTCTGATCTATCCATCCATCTGTCTGATCTATCCATCCATCTGTCTCTCCGTGCCTATCTGTCTGATCTATCCATCTATCTGTCTGATCTATCCATCTATCTGTCTGATCTATCCATCTATCTGTCTGATCTATCCATCTATCTGTCTCTCCGTGCCTGTCTGTCTGATCTATCCATGCATCCAATCTATTAACCTTTTGAGTCGTAGCTGGCCTATATGACCAGATACTCTTACCTTGTTTCGAAATGTTCTTTCTAGCAGTCTCAATCCTTGCGGGACTTCCGTTTCCAAGATGGCGGATATAGTCCACGTTCTCTCGGTCGCTGCAGAAAGTGCATTCAGGGTCTGATTAATTTCGCTTCTCCATCGCACTTTTCTGCGCTAAAGTCAAAATGATGATCTACTTATTACATCTGCGTCGATAAAGCGGTGTCGTACGCCGGCAATATTCCATTTTTGACAAATAAAGTGTTGTGACTGCGACCTTCCACCGTCTAGACTAGATCTGCGCTTTACGTCACATTGGTGCTGTTCATGACCGTTGTTGGAATTGCTTGACGCAAGTTATTTCCATGTTACTTATTAATGGAAATGCTTCGACAGCCGCAGATTTATCTCTTTAGGGAATTTGCACCGTGTTTTGTTCGTCGTAGGCTGCATTCACTAGAGTAATCAGGATTCTAAAGGGCGCGTCATTGTTGTGCGTGCGACATTGTTGTGTGTGCTACGTTATCTTAAATTCCTAGACCGGCCCTACGCTATTCTTACGGTCTGTTGTTTGATGTGCAACGGGGATAATCTGACGACTAACTGTGTGTTTATATGTTCGGAATTGGAGTCAACAACGATGGCCTAACATCATCAAGCGCTATATATTTGTGTGTGTGTAAATATGATGATCATCATTTTCAGGAGGACGTGAACTTCGGGGTATATGGTGGATAGGCGGCAGGAACCAATGAAGGCTATGCATGAAAAGTGTTCCCTGTTGCAGTTTCCTCGTATTCCAAGTCCATGGGGGACTGGTTGGTCTCAAGGCAAGACACCGGCCTCGAGACAGAGAGGTTGTGGGTTCAAACATGGGCTGCACCGTTGGGATTTTTATTTATGATTTTTTCTCTGCGGCAACCACCCCTGGTCTCAGCAGCGAGGCTCGGCTTGAAACGTTAGTTACTCATCGACGGAAAAAAACATGAGTACCTCCGAAGTCGGAGTTATCTGCATGTGCGGCGAGGGACCCCTGTGCACACGGCTACCAGGGAAAAATGGATTAACACGCAAAATTCAGCTCCTAGTCTCTAGGGACTTCATCAGAGTTGAAAGCTGGCGAACGCAAAAACAACAACAATATCCGTAGAAGGTTCCATCCACACAATCTCTTGTATCTATAGAAGGTTCCATCCACACAATCTCTTGTATCTATAGAAGGTTCCATCCACACAATCTCTTGTATCTATAGAAGGTTCCATGCACACAATCTCTTGTATCTATAGAAGGTTCCATCTACACAATCTCTTGTATCTATAGAAGGTTCCATCCACACAATCTCTTGTATCTATAGAAGGTTCCATCTACACAATCTCTTGTATCTATAGAAGGTTCCATCTACACAATCTCTTGTATCTATAGAAGGTTCCATGCACACAATCTCTTGTATCTATAGAAGGTTCCATCTACACAATCTCTTGTATCTATAGAAGGTTCCATCTACACAATCTCTTGTATCTATAGAAGGTTCCATCTACACAATCTCTTGTATCTGTGAAAGATTCTGTGTCTACTGTAAGTCTCCCAGTTTTGCTGACTACTTCTAACAACTTCCTCACTGACGCTTAAGTTGTCCATTATCTTACAGATCTGTCTTAACTCTGCCACTAACTCCTGACTTGTCCATTATCTTACAGATCTGTCTTAACTCTGCCACTAACTCCTGACTTGTCCATTATCTTACAGATCTGTCTTAACTCTGCCACTAACTCCTGACTTGTCCATTATCTTACAGATCTGTCTTAACTCTGCCACTAACTCCTGACTTGTCCATTATCTTACAGATCTGTCTTAACTCTGCCACTAACTCCTGACTTGTCCATTATCTTACAGATCTGTCTTAACTCTGCCACTAACTCCTGACTTGTCCATTATCTTACAGATCTGTCTTAACTCTGCCACTCACTCCTGACTTGTCCATTATCTGACAGATCTGTCTTAACTCTGCCACTAACTCCTGACTTGTCCATTATCTTACAGATCTGTCTTAACTCTGCCACTAACTCCTGACTTGTCCATTATCTTACAGATCTGTCTTAACTCTGCCACTAACTCCTGACTTGTCCATTATCTTACAGATCTGTCTTAACTCTGCCACTAACTCCTGACTTGTCCATTATCTTACAGATCTGTCTTAACTCTGCCACTAACTCCTGACTTGTCCATTATCTTACAGATCTGTCTTAACTCTGCCACTAACTCCTGACTTGTCCATTATCTTACAGATCTGTCTTAACTCTGCCACTAACTCCTGACTTGTCCATTATCTTACAGATCTGTCTTAACTCTGCCACTCACTCCTGACTTGTCCATTATCTTACAGATCTGTCTTAACTCTGCCACTCACTCCTGACTTGTCCATTATCTGACAGATCTGTCTTAACTCTGCCACTAACTCCTGACTTGTCCATTATCTTACAGATCTGTCTTAACTCTGCCACTAACTCCTGACTTGTCCATTATCTTACAGATCTGTCTTAACTCTGCCACTAACTCCTGACTTGTCCATTATCTGACAGATCTGTCTTAACTCTGCCACTAACTCCTGACTTGTCCATTATCTGACAGATCTGTCTTAACTCTGCCACTAACTCCTGACTTGTCCATTATCTTACAGATCTGTCTTAACTCTGCCACTAACTCCTGACTTGTCCATTATCTTACAGATCTGTCTTAACTCTGCCACTAACTCCTGACTTGTCCATTATCTTACAGATCTGTCTTAACTCTGCCACTAACTCCTGACTTGTCCATTATCTTACAGATCTGTCTTAACTCTGCCACTCACTCCTGACTTGTCCATTATCTTACAGATCTGTCTTAACTCTGCCACTAACTCCTGACTTGTCCATTATCTTACAGATCTGTCTTAACTCTGCCACTAACTCCTCACTTGTCCATTATCTTACAGATCTGTCTTAACTCTGCCACTAACTCCTCACTTGTCCATTATCTTACAGATCTGTCTTAACTCTGCCACTAACTCCTGACTTGTCCATTATCTTACAGATCTGTCTTAACTCTGCCACTAACTCCTGACTTGTCCATTATCTTACAGATCTGTCTTAACTCTGCCACTAACTCCTGACTTGTCCATTATCTTACAGATCTGTCTTAACTCTGCCACTAACTCCTGACTTGTCCATTATCTTACAGATCTGTCTTAACTCTGCCACTAACTCCTGACTTGTCCATTATCTTACAGATCTGTCTTAACTCTGCCACTCACTCCTGACTTGTCCATTATCTTACAGATCTGTCTTAACTCTGCCACTAACTCCTGACTTGTCCATTATCTTACAGATCTGTCTTAACTCTGCCACTAACTCCTGACTTGTCCATTATCTTACAGATCTGTCTTAACTCTGCCACTAACTCCTGACTTGTCCATTATCTTACAGATCTGTCTTAACTCTGCCACTCACTCCTGACTTGTCCATTATCTTACAGATCTGTCTTAACTATGCCACTAACTCCTGACTTGTCCATTATCTTACAGATCTGTCTTAACTCTGCCACTCACTCCTGACTTGTCCATTATCTTACAGATCTGTCTTAACTCTGCCACTCACTCCTGACTCTTTACCTTGAGGGTTGCTAAATTCCTCTGCTGCATTTTCTCTATTATGTCCCACGAGCTTCGTGGGCTCCAACCACCAACCAACCAACCAACCAACCAACCAACCAACCAACCAACCAACCAACCAACCAAACAACCAACCAAACAACCAACCAACCAACTAACTCTCTCTCTCTCTCTCTCTCTCTATCTATCTATCTATCTATCTATCTATCTATCTATATATATATATATGGATTTAGGAAAAATAGCGGGACAAAAGAAGCCATATTCTGCATGAGAACATTAATAGAAAAATACACAGAAGTAAACAAACCAATATATGCCTGCTTCATAGACTACACCAAAGCTTTTGATAGAGTACACCACAAACAACTTATAGAATGCCCAAAAGAGATACATCTAGATGACATGGACATACGACTAATATGTAATCTATACTGGGAGCAAACAGCAATAATAAAATATAACAAAGAGTTCTCTACACCCATTGATATAAATAGAGGAGTAAGACAAGGATGCATCCTATCACCAAGCTTGTTCAATCTATACACTGAGCAAATCTTTAAAAACATCTCAGAGATACCAGGCCTAAACATTAATGGAAAGATAACCAATAACCTAAGATATGCTGACGATACTGTACTACTAGCAGAAAATCCTAAAGACCTACAACAATTACTTAATGAAATAAACACGACAAGCAAAAAATATGGACTAGATATGAATATCAAAAAGACTAAAACTATGATCATAAACAAAGAAAATACTCAAAACCCACAAGTGGATATCAAAATAGAAGGAATAGACCTGGAGACAGTTCAGAACTATAACTACCTTGGACATACTATAACCAGTGATGGAAAATGTACAACTGAAATAAACAAAAGAATAGGAATGGCAAAAAGTAATTTTAATGTCATGAAGGACATACTAACATCAAAACAAATAACACCAGGGTTAAAACTAAGAATAGCAAAATGTTACATCTTCTCAATATTCCTATATGGTGCTGAAACATGGACATTAGACAAGAAAACAGAACAGAGAATTGAAGCCTTTGAAATGTGGATATATAGAAGAATAGGTAGAATTGGATGGAAGGAAAAGAAAACAAACGACGAAGTCTTAAAACAACTAAAAATGAAAAGAGAACTTCTCAACACAATTAGAACAAGACAAATGCGATTCTTGGGCCATGTTAAAAGACACAACAGCCTACTGAAAGTAATCCTGGAGGGGAAAATACAAGGTAAAAGAGGCAGAGGCAGACCAAGATTAACATGGACGAGTAACATCAAAAGATGGACGAATCAACCGATGACAACCTGCACCATCAAAGCAAGAAATAGAGCAGAATGGCGCTCCAAGGTAGCCAACCTTCGTTGCGGAGACGGCACTCAATGATGATGATGATGATGATGATGATGATGATGATGATGATGATGATATATATTTGGTTATTTGGTTATGGAAGGTCCCGGTATCACTGCAAACGAATTAAAATCCATAATTGCTCAACCGCCTGTACCAGTGGAATCATTCGAATCTCATCTCCCAAACAAAGAGAGGTAACTGTAGTCCCCATCGTAGCAGTCTCAGCACACGCCAAAAGACATAAGGCGAAACCGCGCAGAAAGTGAACACAGCCAAGTGTTCCCTGTCATACGATATCATCATTCATTGTAAACAATTGGAATATCGAAACATGATCAAAACGGATGAGACACACAGCTCACGGTGTGCACAGAGCACTTAACTCAGTAGCTCCTGCAACAAGCCGGACTTGGAATATGAGGAAACTGCAACAAGGAACACTTTTCAGACATAGCCTTCAATTGTTCCCGCCGCCTATCCACCATATACCGGAAGTTCACGTTCTCTTGAAAATTATGATCGTCATATGTTTTTTAAAATGTATATATATATATATATATACACACACATTTATATATGGAATGGCGTCTTTACAGATGGTTCGTAGCAAGCAATCATGATAAGTTAGTAGTTTGGTAAAGCATTAGTGTCTCATACTGGGTGCTGCCTTACTGAACATCTTTTCTCGAGGCTGAATTTGCCAATCCTGGACAGACAGATCCATCCAC
>JAVIAB010000026.1:33267042-33404542 GCA_032433765.1 Megaustenia siamemsis | reverse complement strand
AGACGTTAATGAGTGACGATGTTGCGACACAGACGCTAATGAGTGACTATGTCGCGATACACAGACGCTAATGAGTGACTATGTCGCGATACACAGACGGTAATGAGTGACTATGTTGCGACACAGACGCTAATGAGTGACTATGTTGCGACACAGACGGTAATGAGTGACTATGTTGCGACACACAGACGGTAATGAGTGACTATGTTGCGACACAGACGGTAATGAGTGACTATGTTGCGATACACAGACGGTAATGAGTGACTATGTCGCGATACACAGACGCTAATGAGTGACGATGTTGTAACACACAGACGGTAATGAGTGACTATGTTGTAACACACAGACGGTAATGAGTGACGATGTTGCGATACACAGACGGTAATGAGTGACGATGTTGTAACACACAGACGGTAATGAGTGACGATGTTGCGATACACAGACGGTAATGAGTGACGATGTTGTAACACACAGACGCTAATGAGTGACTATGTTGCGATACACAGACGGTAATGAGTGACTATGTCGCGATACACAGACGCTAATGAGTGACGATGTTGTAACACACAGACGGTAATGAGTGACTATGTTGTAACACACAGACGGTAATTAGTGACGATGTTGTAACACACAGACGGTAATGAGTGACGATGTTGCGATACACAGACGTTAATGAGTGACGATGTTGTAACACACAGACGTTAATGAGTGACGATGTTGTAACACACAGACGTTAATGAGTGACGATGTTGTAACACACAGACGTTAATGAGTGACGATGTTGTACCACACAGACGCTAATGAGTGGCGATGTTGCGACACAGACGCTAATGAGTGACGATGTTGCGATACACAGACGCTAATGAGTGACGATGTTGTGACACACAGACGTTAATGAGTGACGATGTTGCGACACATAGACGGTAATGAGTGACGATGTTGTGACACACAGACGTTAATGAGTGACGATGTTGTAACACACAGACGGTAATGAGTGACGATGTTGTGACACACAGACGCTAATGAGTGACGATGTTGCGACACAGACGCTAATGAGCGACGATATTGCGACACAGACGCTAATGAGCGGCGATATTGCGACACAGACGCTAATGAGCGAAGATATTGCGCGTCAGACGCTAATGAGCGGCGATATTGCGACACAGACGCTAATGGGCGGCGATATTGCGACACAGACGCTAATGGGCGGCGATATTGTGGCACAGACGCTAATGAGCGAAGATATTGCGCGTCAGACGCTAATGAGCGACGATATTGTGGCACAGACGCTAATGAGCGGCGATATTGCGACACAGACGCTAATGGGCGGCGATATTGTGGCACAGACGCTAATGAGCGGCGATATTGCGACACAGACGCTAATGAGCGACTATATTGCGACACAGACGCTAATGAGCGACGAAATTGTGGCACAGACGCTAATGAGCTGCGATATTGTGGCACAGACGCTAATGAGCGGCGACATTGCGACACAGACGCTAATGAGCGACGATATTGCGACACAGACGCTAATGAGCGACGATATTGCGACAGTCAAACTCCATAGAAAGTCGTGAGAGGTTGGTTGGGAATTAACAAGTTTAATTCTAGGATAAAATAAAATGGCGACCATGACGCGTACATCCAGAAACTATCTAGTTCGGACATTCCAGAAAGTCGTCTATATATAGACAAGTCTCTCTGCTCTACATCATCATCATCGAGTGCCATCTCAACAACGAAGGTTGGCTACCATGGAGCGCCATTCCGCTCTGTCTCTTGCTTTGATAGTGCAGGTTGTTATAGGCTGGCTTGTCCATCTTTTGATGTCACTCGTCCATGTTAGTCTTGTTCTGCCTCTTTCACCTTGTATTTCCCTTCCAATATTACTTTTAGTAGGCTGTTGTGTCTTTTAACATGCCCCAAAAATCGTATTTGTCTTGTTCTAATTGTGTTTAGTAGTTCTCTTTTCATTTTTAGTTCTTTTAAAACTTCATCGTTTGTTTTCTTTTCTTTCCATCTAATTCTTCTATAAATCCACATTTCATTGGCTTCAATTCTCTGTTCTGTTTTCTTGTCTAATGTCCATGTTTCTGCACCATACATGAATGTTGTGAAGATATAACATTTTGCTATTCTTAGTTTTAGCCCTGGTGTTATTTGTCTCCATGTTAGTATATTTGTCCTGGCATTGAAATTGCGTTCCTAGTCTTTTATTTATTTCAGTTGTAACCCCATCACTGATATGCCCAAGCTCTGCCCTACAGAGATCACTTAATTGTCATCTAGGTGCCTCAATTGTTGCCGAGTTAGCCAATAAGGGGTGACCACCCATGGAAACACTCAGGCCCTTTTATTCCAGACTTTCTCGTTAACTGAGAACGACCCACAACAAATGGACACAATACGTGGAATGTCCGGAGCTAGCGGTCATCATTTCCGCCCCACTTTTGTTTGTGCGCGCCGTGTGACCTCAATCTTGCAACCGCCTTTAAATGTCTGTGGACAGGCAGTACTTATACCGCGCCAGGTCAGATATCTGGACCATTTGACGAGTTTTCTGTCAGGTATTTGTGCTAATTATTTTACTGGTTTTTTTTTAAATACAAAATTATATCGTCCAATCAAACACGATGATACAAGCTTGTGTTTTTATGCTAATGTTTTATAACTAATTATATCGTCCAATCAGACACGATGATACAAGCATGTGTTTTTATGCTAATGTTTTATAACTAATTATATCGTCCAATCAGACACGATGATACAAGCTTGTGTTTTTATGCTAATGTTTTATAACTAATTATATCGTCCAATCAGACACGATGATACAAGCATGTGTTTTTTATGCTAAGGTTTTATAACTCAAGTAAAAACAGCTTTCTATAAAATGAAGAAGATACTATGCATTCAATTTTGACAATAGAAACAAGAAAAAGGGTTCTTAAATGTTATGTAGAGCCAGTCTTTACATATGGATGTGAATCATGGACAATAGGACAACAGACAAGAAAATCACTGGAGTCAGTAGAAATGTGGTTTTACAGAAGAATGTTGAGAATACCATGGACAGCTAAGAAGAGTAATGAAAATGTTCTGAAAGAGGTCAAAGCAAAAAGAGAGCTAATTTCCAATATTAGGAAGAAACAATCATCATTTTTTGGCCATGTAATGAGAAGAAAACAGCTGGAATATATCGTAACAACTGGGGAAATTGAAGGACGAAGAGATAGAGGGCAGCAAAGAGAAAAAAATAGCAGACAGCTTAAGAGAATGGCTTGGCAGAAGATCAACAACAGAAATGATAAATAACTGTTGAGATCGAAAGTTGAGGAGAGACATGATCACCTACGCCAGCAAGCACGGTACTTGATGATGATGATTTTATAACTAATTGCATCGTCCAATCAAAGAAGACTCGACAAATGTGTTTTTGAGAACAATGCTTGCGTCGTGTGTGAACGTGTAGTCCACACTTTGAGGTTAGAAGTTGTAGTCGAGTGTGAAGTGATCTCCATGTTGTGTTTCAATATCAGAGAGAGCAAGACAACGGTCAGGGCAAACAATATCTTCATTAATCTAACATCTAGTTGCCACACAAGCAATATCTTCATTAATCTAACATCTAGTTGCCACACAAACAATATCTTCATTAATTTAACATCTAGTTGCCACACAAACAATATATTTTTTAATCTAACATCTAGTTGCCACACAAACAATATCTTCATTAATTTAACATCTAGTTGCCACACAAACAATATATTTTTTAATCTAACATCTAGTTGCCACACAAACAATATATTTTTTAATCTAACATCTAGTTGCCACACAAACAATATCTTCTTTAATTTAACATCTAGTTGCCACACAAACAATATCTTCATTAATCTAACATCTAGTTGCCACACAAACAATATATTTTTTAATCTAACATCTAGTTGCCACACAAACAATATCTTCTTTAATTTAACATCTAGTTGCCACACAAACAATATCTTCTTTAATCTAACATCTAGTTGACACACAAACAATATCTTCTTTAATCTAACATCTAGTTGCCACACAAACAATATCTTCATTAATTTAACATCTAGTTGATACACAAACAATATCTTCATTAATCTAACATCTAGTTGCCACAAAAACAATACCTTCATTAATCTAACATCTAGTTGTCACACAAACAATACCTTCATTAATCTAACATCTAGTTGCCACACAAACAATATCTTCATTAATCTAACATCTAGTTGACACACAAACAATATTGTCATTAATCTAACATCTAGTTGCCACACAAACAATATTGTCATTAATCTAACATCTAGTTGCCACACAAACAATACCTTCATTAATCTAACATCTAGTTGCCACACAAACAATACCTTCATTAATCTAACATCTAGTTGACACACAAACAATATCTTCATTAATCTAACATCTAGTTGCCACACAAACAATATTGTCATTAATCTAACATCTAGTTGACACACAAACAATATCTTCATTAATCTAACATCTAGTTGCCACAAAAACAATACCTTCATTAATCTAACATCTAGTTGCCACACAAACAATATCTTCATTAATCTAACATCTAGTTGCCACAACGACATTCATCATCACCATGTGCCATACCGGTTGGCGTAGGCGATCATGTCCCTCCACAATCTTCTATCCACAGTGCATCGTATCAGTTCTGTTGTTGACTGTTTTCCATGCCATGACACCAAGCTATCCAGTATTTTCTCTCTTTGTCGTCCGCGATCTCTCTTTCCCTTTATTTTGCCAGTTGTAACCAAGTATTCCAACTTTCCTCTTCTCATGATGTGCCCGAAAAACGTTGTTTCTTTCTGAAGTTTTTAGAATCTCCCTTTTTGTGTTGGCCTCTTTGAGAACTTTCTCATTGGTCTTTTTAGCTGTCCAGGGAACTTTCAGCATTCTTCTGAGAAATCCCATCTCTGTGGCCTCTTATCGTCTTTTAATTTGTTTGTCTACTGTCCATGATTCGCTTCCATAGGTCAGAATTGGTTCTATATAGCACCGGTGAACTCTCTATCTCTTTCTATTGACATAGATTTGTTGCATAAGATATTTTTCATTTTCTGAAATGCTATTTTGGCCTGAGCTATTCTGCTTTTTATTTCTGTGGTGCATCTCCCATCTGATGTTATTATTGTGCCCAAGTATTTCAAACGTTGCACTTGTTTCAAAATTGTCCTGTTTATTTTTATGTTGCATGCTGGTGATGATTGTTTCTTCGATATGACCATTACTTCTGTTACAACGACATGACATGGAATATAAGGTGGTGCTTTTCTGTTGCCGCCCGTCGCTTATTTAAGAGTTGACTTGACAAACCCTGGACTGTAGAATTTTACCCATAAGGCGGTGCTGTTGTTTTATTTTAGTATTGCTCTCCCTTAGAGTCTTGTCTCCCTTACAATTATGTCCACACTCTCCTCATTTAGAGTGTTGCCCTTTCTTAGAGTTTTGCTCTCCTCTAGAGTTTTGCATCCTTTCGAGTTTTGGCCACACTGTAGTCCCTTAGAGTTTTGCTCTCCTCTAGAGTTTTGCATCCTTTCGAGTTTTGGCCACACTGTAGTCCCTTAGAGTTTTGCTCTCCTCTAGAGTTTTGCATCCTTTCGAGTTTTGGCCACACTGTAGTCCCTTAGAGTTTTCACTCACTTATAACTGTACCCTCATTTATAGTTTTGCCCTCTCATAGAGTTTTTTTATCCTTTATATTTTTGTCTCACCTTAGAGTATTGTCTTACTATATAGATTATTGCCCTCCCACCCCCAGTTTTGTTTTCCCTTAGAGTATTGCCCTATGTTAGAGTCTTCTGTTACCGTACTTGTTTTTTTCCGTATTTGAGTTTTGTCCTCCATTAGAGTTTTGCCCTCCCTTGAGGTTTTGTATTGCAATAGAATTTTGCCCTCCCTTAGAGTCCCCACCCCTTAGAGCTTTGCCCTTCCTTAGAGTCCCCACCCCATAAAGTTTTGCTCTTCCTTAGAGTTTTTCCCTCCCTTAGAGTTTTGTCTTCCCATATAGTTTTGCCCTCCCTTAGAGAGGCCTACCACCCATTAGAGTTTTACCCTCTCGTAGTCCCTCCTAAACCCTTAGAGTTTTGCCCTGACTTTGAGTTTTGTATTTTCTCAGAGTTTGCCCTCCCTTTAAAGTTTTGCCCTCCTTTAGAGTTTTGTTTTTCCTTAGAGTTTTGTCCCCCTTCTTGTGTATTTCCATATCTGGCGTGTATGTGTATTTCTTGTGTGTTTATCTTTCCGGTGTGTAGTTCTATCAACACCAGCCGAAGAATGTCAGGCCATGACACAGTTCCACTGGACGTCCGTGTGTGTGTGGTGAGACATCACAGGTTATCTGCCCATCACCGGAAGTGTGCCAGGACGCTGAGACTTGTGGGTGACGACATGTATCTGCGACATATCCCATTGACACTTCTGCTGTCAATTCTGTTGTCACGGTAAGAGGGGCTGCTCAAGTAGGATGTGGTATGCGTCACGTTAAGAACGACTTCCGGCGTTCATTTTGTGATGTCACGTTAAGGACTTCCAAGATTTATTTTGTGATGTCACGTTAAGGACTTCCAAGATTTATTTTGTGATGTCACGTTAAGGACTTCCAAGATTTATTTTGTGATGTCACGGTAAGAAGAAATCCCAACATTTATTTTGTGATGTCACGGTAAGAAGAAATCCCAACATTTGTTTTGTGATGTCACGGTAATAAGAACACCCAACATTAATTTTGTGATGTCACGGTAAAAAGAAATCCCAACATTTATTTTGTGATGTCACAGCAAATATAACTTCCAGCGTTCAAGTTGTTATGTCACATTAAGAACGACTTTCAGCGTTCATTTTCTGAGGTCACGTTAATGACTTCCAACATTTATTTTGTGATATCACGGTAAGAAGGACTTCAAACATTTATTTTGTGAAGTCACGGTAAGAAGTACTCCCAACATTTATTTTGTGATGACACGGTAAGAAGGACTTCAAACATTTATTTTGTGATGGCACGGTAAGAAGTACTCCCAACATTTATTTTGTGATGTCACGGTAAGAAGGACTTCAAACATTTATTTTGTAATGTCACGGTAAGAAGTACTTCCAACATTTATTTTGTGATGGCACGGTAAGAAGGACTTCAAACATTTATTTTGTAATGTCACGGTAAGAAGTACTTCCAACATTTATTTTGTGATGGCACGGTAAGAAGGACTTCAAACATTTATTTTGTAATGTCACGGTAAGAAGTACTCCCAACATTTATTTTGTTATGTCACGGTAAGAAGTACTCCCAACATTTATTTTGTAATGTCACGGTAAGAAGTACTCCCAACATTTATTTCGTGATGTCACGGTAAGAAGTACTTCCAACATTTATTTTGTGATGGCACGGTAAGAAGTACTCCCAACATTTATTTCGTGATGTCACGGTAAGAAGTACTTCCAACATTTATTTTGTAATGTCACGGTAAGAAGTACTTCCAACATTTATTTCGTGATGTCACGGTAAGAAGTACTTCCAACATTTATTTTGTAATGTCACGGTAAGAAGTACTTCCAACATTTATTTCGTGATGTCACGGTAAGAAGTACTTCCAACATTTATTTCGTGATGTCACGGTAAGAAGTACTTCCAACATTTATTTTGTGATGACACGGTAAGAAGTACTTCCAACATTTATTTCGTTATGTCACGGTAAGAAGTACTTGTAAAGTTCACTGTTTGATGTAGTATTTGTCCTGTTAAGAAGGATGTCCCATGTTTGCTCTAAGACGTTGTCTACAGACATGATAGGTCATCATTACTATGTCCAGAGGTGTTTGACGTGAAGAGATAGAAGTGAGCTGGCAATTAACGTCTCTGACTCCAGGTGTGAGGGAACTGTGTCCTTCCTGTTTGATGTCAGTTGGGGAAACTGTAGGGCAAAAGCTGGCGTCACGTGTCAAACCGTAGACGGCGTTGTGATAACGTCACGATGTCAAACCTTTGATGATGCTGAGCTGACGTCACGATGTCAAACCTTTGATAATGTTGTGCTGATGTCACGATGTCAAACCTTTGATAATGTTGTGCTGACGTCATGATGCCAAACCTTTTATGGTGTTGGGCAGACGTCACAACGTCAAACTTTTGATGGTTTTGTGTTGACGTCAAACTTTTCAGGGTGTTGGACTGACGTCACGGTGTCAAACCTTGTATGGTGTTGCGCTGACGTCACGGTGTCAAACCTTTCATGTTGGTGTGCTGACGTCACGATGTCAAACTTTTGCTGCTGATGTGCTGACGTCACGATGTCAAACCTTTTAGGGTGTTGCAATGACGGCACGGTGTCAAACCTTTGATGCTGATGTGTTGACGTCACGACGTCAAACCGTTTAGGGTGTTGGACTGACGTCACGGTGTCAAACATTTTATTATATGTGATGATATCGCTGTGTCAAACCTTTGACGATGCTGTGCTGCGTCGCGGTTGTGTTGATGTTTTACACAACAGAAAGAGCGGATGCACTGGCCTCACCAGTGATGTTGGGGTCGTGAGTGCTAGTTATGTTAAAGGGAGATCAGTCAAAGTCAGGGTTCCTTCCGCACTTGGAAGGTCTATGGAGAGCGTCCTGTTAGCGACATGTCAAACAACACAACTTGTAGGTGACTTGGAGGATATCAGGCCAGGCCATGCATTCACCACAGCCCGTCTGAATGAATCTCTGTCTCCAGCCAGATCTCCCAAAGAACGTTACATTCACCACAGCCCGTCTGAATGAATCTCTGTCTCCAGCCAGATCTCCCAAAGAACGTTACATTCACCACAACCCGTCTGAATGAATCTCTGTCTCCAGCCAGATCTCCCAAAGAACGTTACATTCACCACAGCACGTCTGAATGAATCTCTGTGTCTAGCCAGATCTCCCACAGAACGTTACATTCACCATAGCCCGTCTGAATGAATCTCTGTGTCTAGCCAGATCTCCCACAGAACGTTACATTCACCACAGCCTGTCAGAAAGAATCTCTTTCTCTAGCCAGATCTCCCACAGAACGTTACATTCACCACAGCCCGTCTGAAAGAATCTCTGTCTCTAGCTAGATCTCCCACAGAACGTTACATTCACCACAGCCCGTCTGAAAGAATCTCTGTCTCTAGCCAGATCTCCCACAGAACGTTACATTCACCACAACCCGTCAGAAAGAATCTCTGTCTGTAGTCAGATCTCCCACAGAACGTTACATTCACCATAGCCCGTCTGAAAGAATCTCTGTCTCTAGCCAGATCTCCCACAGAACGTTACATTCACCATAGCCCGTCTGAATGAATCTCTGTCTCTAGCCAGATCTCCCACAGAACGTTACATTCACCACAGCCCGTCTGAAAGAATCTCTGTCTCTAGCTAGATCTCCCACAGAACGTTACATTCACCACAGCTACTTTAATCATCATCATCATTCCGTGCCGTCTCCACATCGAGTATTGGGCTACCAAGGAGCACCATTTTACTCTGTCTCGTGTCTTGATGATGCACGTTGTCGTAGGTTCACCTGTCCACCTTTTGATGTTATCAGTCCACTTTAGTTTTGGTCTGCCTCATCTACCTTTCCTTTCAAGATAACTGTTAGAAGGCTGTTATGTCTCTTCATGATGTCCCAACAAATTTAAATTATCTTTTTCGAACCAAGTCAAGTAGTTCTTTTTTTAATGTTTAGTTGTTTTAAGACTTCATCCTTTGCCTTCTTCTCCTTCTACCCAGTTCTCCTCATTTTCCTATAGATTCTCATTTCAAAGGCTTCAATTTTCTCCTGTTTCCTTATGTAATGTCCATGCTTCTGCACCATACATGAATATTGAATAAATGTAGCATTTTACTATTGGTAGTTTTAGTTCTTATATTCTTGCTTTGATGTGAGCATATTTTATTCTACCTTAATCTAATCTTCTACTTTAATCATTAGCAATATTTGTAAGCTTTTATGGTTACTTTAATCATTCAACATCATCATCATCATTATCATCCTACCGGTTGGCGTGGGCGATCATGTCCTTCCACAATCTTCTATCCACAGTACATCGTATCAATTCTGTTGTTGACTGTTTTCCATATCAGTTTCCAAGATAACTAGTCAACTCTGTGGGCACGAATTTGTAAACGAACTATAGTATCTTCTCTCTTTGTCGTCCGCGATCTCTCTTTCCTTTTATTTTGCCAGTTGTAACCAAGTATTCCAACTTTCCTCTTCACATGTGTCCGAAAAATGTTGATTGTTTCTTTCTGATGTTGTTTTAGGAGCTCCCTTTTTGTGTTGGCCTCTTTGAGAATTTCCTCATTGGTCTTTAATCATTGTCAATATTGTAAACAGGTATGGCTACTTTAATCATTGTCAATATTGTAAACAGGTATGGCTACTTCAATCATTGTCAATATTGTAAACAGGTATGGCTACTTTAATCATTGTCAATATTGTAAACAGGTATGACTACTTTAATCATTATCAATATTGTAAACAGGTATGGCTACTTTAATCATTATCAATATTGTAAACAGGTATGGCTAATTTAATCATTGTCAACATTGTAAACAGGTATGGCTACTTTAATCATTATCAACATTGTAAACAGGTATGGCTACTTTAATCATTATCAACATTGTAAACAGGTATGGCTACTTTAATCATTATCAATATTGTAAACAGGTATGGCTAATTTAATCATTATAAATATTGTAAACACGTTAGGGCTACATTAATCATTATAAATATTGTAAACAGGTATGGCTACATTAATCATTATCATTAATGTAAAGATATATTGTCACTTTAATCATTATCATTAATGTAAAGATATATTGTCACTTTAATCATTATCATTAATGTAAAGATATAATGTCACTTTAATCATTATCTTTAATGTAAAGATATATTGTCACTTTAATCATTATCATTAACGTAAAGATATATTGCTACTTTAATCATTTTCATTAACGTAAAGATATATTGTCACTTTAATCATTTTCATTAACATAAAGATATATTGCCACTTTAATCATTTTCATTAACGTAAAGATATATTGTCACTTTAATCATTTTCATTAACGTAAAGATATATTGTCACTTTAATCATTTTCATTAACGTAAAGATATATTGTCACTTTAATCATTTTCATGAACGCAGGATAATGCCAGTAACGTTTCTCCGCGAGCTATGGCGGTGGTGTAAGGGGTGGTTGACACGTCGGGGATAGCAACACAAGGTGATTATGGTTCTTGGCTCAATACTTCACGCACTCACTGTTCATGTTGTAACTTCTGTTCTTGTTGTAACTTCTGCTCTTGTTGTAACTTCTGTTCTTGTTGTAACTTCTGCTCTTGTTGTAACTTCTGTTCTTGTTGTAACTTCTGTTCTTGTTGTAACTTCTGTACTTGTTGTAACTTCTGTTCTTGTTGTAACTTCGGTTCCTGTTGTAACTTCTGTTCTTGTTGTAACTTCTGTTCTTGTTGTAACTTCTGTTCTTGTTGTAACTTCTGTTCTTGTTGTAACTTCTGTACTTGTTGTAACTTCTGTTCTTGTTGTAACTTCTGTTCTTGTTGTAACTTCGGTTCCTGTTGTAACTTCTGTACTTGTTGTAACTTCTGTTCTTGTTGTAACTTCTGTTCTTGTTGTAATTTCTGTTCTTGTTGTAACTTCTGTTCATGTTGTAACTTCTGTTCTTGTTGTAACTTCGGTTCCTGTTGTAACTTCTGTTCTTGTTGTAACTTCTGTTCATGTTGTAACTTCTGTTCTTGTTGTAATTTCTGTTCGTTCTTGTTGTAACTTCTGTTCTTGTTGTAACTTCTGTTCATGTTGTAACTTCCGTTCTTGTTGTAACTTCTGTTTTTGATGTAACTTTTGTTCATGTTGTAACTTCCGTTCTTGTTGTAACTTCTGTTCTTGTTGTAACTTCTGTTCATGTTGTAACTTCCGTTCTTGTTGTAACTTCTGTTCTTGTTGTAACTTCTGTTCTTGTTGTAACTTCTGTTCTTGTTGTAACTTCTGTACTTGTTGTAACTTCTGTTCTTGTTGTAACTTCTGTTCTTGTTGTAACTTCGGTTCCTGTTGTAGCTTCTGTTCTTGTTGTAACTTCTGTTCTTGTTGTAAGTTCTGTTCTTGTTGTAAGTTCTGTTCTTGTTGTAAGTTCTTTTCTTTTTGTAACTTCTGTTCATGTTGTAACTTCTGTTCTTGTTGTAAGTTCTGTTCTTGTTGTAACTTCTGTTCTTGTTGTAACTTCTGTTCTTGTTGTAAGTGTTGTTCTGTTGTAACTTCTGTTCTTGTTGTAACTTCTGTTCTTGTTGTAACTTCTGTTCATGTTGTAACTTCCGTTCTTGTTGTAACTTCTGGTCTTGTTGTAACTTCTGTTCTTGTTGTAACTTCTGGTCTTGTTGTAACTTCTGTTCTTGTTGTAACTTCTGTTCATGTTGTAACTTCTGGTCTTGTTGTAACTTCTGTTCTTGTTGTAACTTCTGTTCTTGTTGTAACTTCTGTTCTTGTTGTAACTTCTGTTTTTGTTGTAACTTCTGTTCTTGTTGTAACTTCAGTTCTTGTTGTAACTTCTGTTCATGTTGTAACTTCTGTTCTTGTTGTAACTTCTGTTCATGTTGTAACTTCTGTTCTTGTTGTAACTTCTGTTCTTGTTGTAACTTCTGTTCTTGTTGTAACTTCTGTTTTTGTTGTAACTTCTGTTCATGTTGTAACTTCTGTTCTTGTTGTAACTTCTGTTCATGTTGTAACTTCTGTTCTTGTTGTAACTTCTGTTCTTGTTGTAACTTCTGTTTTTGTTGTAACTTCTGTTCATGTTGTAACTTCTGTTCATGTTGTAACTTCTGTTCTTGTTGTAACTTCTGTTCATGTTGTAACTTCTGTTCTTGTTGTAACTTCTGTTCATGTTGTAACTTCTGTTCTTGTTGTAACTTCTGTTCATGTTGTAACTTCTGGTCTTGTTGTAACTTCTGTTCTTGTTGTAACTTCTATTCATGTTGTAACTTCTGTTCTTGTTGTAACTTCTGTTCTTGTTGTAACTTCTGTTCATGTTGTAACTTCTGTTCTTGTTGTAACTTCTGTGCTTGTTGTAACTTCTGTTTTTGTTGTAACTTTGCCATGCTATTAAAAGAAAGCACATGAGATCGTAGAACCGAAGTACAATCACACCATCAGATGGGAGATGTAGCACAGAAATAACAAGAAGAATAGCTCCGGCAAAAACAGCATTTCAGAAAATGACAAACGTCTTGTTTAACAAGTCTATGTCAATAGAAGTAAGACATAGAGTTCATCGGTGCTTTATATAGAACCAATTCTGACCCATGGAAGCGAATCATGGACAGTAGACAAACAAATGAAAAGACGATTAGAGGCCACAGAGATGGGATTTCTCAGAAGAATGTTGAGAGTTCCCTGGACAGCTAAAAAGACCAACGAGGAAATTCTCGAAGAGGCCAACACAAAAATAGAGCTCCTAAAAAATATCAGAAATAACCAATCAACATTTTGTTTCGGATACATCATGAGAAGAGGAAAGTTGGAATACTTGGTTACAACTGGCAAAATACAGGGAAAGAGATATCACGGGCGACAAAGAGAGAAGATACTGGATAGCTTGGTGTCATGGCATGGAAAACAGTCAACAACAGAACTGATACGATGGAATGTGCATAGATAATTGTGGAAGGACATGATCGGCTACGCCAACCAGTATGGCACATGATGATGATCTATGACCGTACTTTCCTTATGTCAATATTTATTTCTTCTACCGCCTTCCTTTTTATCTTTCTTCTTATTTCTTGTTTCCGTTCGCCAGCTTTATATCACTACCCAAGTCCCAAGTGAATGAATGTTTTGTGAATTTAACTTTTACCTATTTTTCCCCACCGTCAACTCAGGTGTCCCCCTCCATACAGGCAGATATTCTCCGAAATCAGAGCTACTCTCCAATTTCTATCGTCGAGAGTTTTAGGGAGATTTTGCCTTGGCAGCGACCGTTTTTGACGAACCCTTTTTCAATGTTCAACTGCCGAGGATTTTTTAACGTGAAGAGAGTGCACACGGGACCTCCTGTTTTTATTTGCCGGTTTTTTGGAGGGCATCGGATCTCACTACCCAGAGAGGGCTAGACATCGGATCTCACTACCCAGAGAGGGCTAGACATCGGATCTCACTACCCAGAGAGGGCTAGACATCGAATCTCACTACCCAGAGAGGGCTAGACATCGGATCTCACTACCCAGAGAGGGCTAGACATCTGATCTCACTACCCAAAGAGGGCTAGACATCGGATCTCACTACCCAGAGAGGGCTAGACATCGGATCTCACTACCCAGAGAGGGCTAGACATCTGATCTCACTACCCAGAGAGGGCTAGACATCGGATCTCACTACCCAGAGAGGGCTAGACATCTGATCTCACTACCCATAGAGGGCTAGACATCGGATCTAACTACCCAGAGAGGGCTAGACATTGGATCTCACTACCCGGAGAGGGCTAGACATCGGATCTCACTACCCAGAGAGGGCTAGACATCGGGTCTCACTACCCAGAGAGGGCTAGGCATCGGATCTCACTACACAGAGAGGGCTAGACATCGGATCTCACTACACAGAGAGGGCTAGACATCGGATCTCACTACACAGAGAGGGCTAGACATCGGATCTCACTACCCAGAGAGGGCTAGACATCGGTCTCACTACCCAGAGAGGGCTAGACATCGAGTCTCACTACACAGAGAGGGCTAGACATCGAGTCTCACTACACAGAGAGGGCTAGACATCGGATCTCACTACACAGAGAGGGCTAGACATCGGGTCTCACTACACAGAGAGGGCTAGACATCGGGTCTCACTACCCAGAGAGGGCTGGACATCGGATCACACTACCCAAAGAGGGCTGGACATCGGATCACACTACCCAAAGAGGGCTAGACATCGGGTCTCACTACCCAGAGAGGGCTAGACATCAGATCTCACTACACAGAGAGGGCTAGACATCGAGTCTCACTACACAGAGAGGGCTGGACATCGGATCACACTACCCAAAGAGGGCTAGACATCGGTCTCACTACCCAAAGAGGGCTAGACATCGGGTCTCACTACCCAAAGAGGGCTAGACATCGGATCTCACTACCCAAAGAGGGCTAGACATCGGGTCTCACTACCCAAAGAGGGCTAGACATCGGATCTCACTACCCAGGGAGGGCTGGACATCGGATCTCACTACCCAGAGAGGTCTAGACATCGGATCTCACTACCCAGAGAGGGCTAGACATCGGATCTCACTACCCAGAGAGGTCTAGACATCAGATCTCACTACACAGAGAGGGCAAGACATCGGATCTCACTACCCAGAGAGGGCTAGACATCGGATCTCACTACCCAGAGAGGGCTAGACATCTGATCTCACTACCCAAAGAGGGCTAGACATCGGATCTCACTACCCAGAGAGGGCTAGACATCGGATCTCACTACCCAGAGAGGGCTAGACATCTGATCTCACTACCCAAAGAGGGCTAGACATCGGATCTCACTACCCAGAGAGGGCTAGACATCTGATCTCACTACCCAGAGAGGGCTAGACATCGGATCTCACTACCCAGAGAGGGCTAGACATCTGATCTCACTACCCATAGAGGGCTAGACATCGGATCTAACTACCCAGAGAGGGCTAGACATTGGATCTCACTACCCGAGAGGGCTAGACATCGGATCTCACTACCCAGAGAGGGCTAGACATCGGGTCTCACTACCCAGAGAGGGCTAGGCATCGGATCTCACTACACAGAGAGGGCTAGACATCGGATCTCACTACACAGAGAGGGCTAGACATCGGATCTCACTACACAGAGAGGCTAGACATCGGATATCACTACACAGAGAGGGCGAGACATCGGATCTCACTACACAGAGAGGGCTAGACATCGGATCTCACTACCCAGAGAGGGCTAGACATCGGGTCTCACTACCCAGAGAGGGCTAGACATCGAGTCTCACTACACAGAGAGGGCTAGACATCGATTCTCACTACACAGAGAGGGCTAGACATCGGATCTCACTACACAGAGAGGGCTAGACATCGGGTCTCACTACACAGAGAGGGCTAGACATCGGGTCTCACTACCCAGAGAGGGCTGGACATCGGATCACACTACCCAAAGAGGGCTGGACATCGGATCACACTACCAAAGAGGGCTAGACATCGGGTCTCACTACCCAGAGAGGGCTAGACATCAGATCTCACTACACAGAGAGGGCTAGACATCGAGTCTCACTACACAGAGAGGGCTGGACATCGGATCTCACTACCCAAAGAGGGCTAGACATCGGGTCTCACTACCCAAAGAGGGCTAGACATCGGGTCTCACTACCCAAAGAGGGCTAGACATTGGATCTCACTACCCAAAGAGGGCTAGACATCGGGTCTCACTACCCAAAGAGGGCTAGACATCGGATCTCACTACCCAGGGAGGGCTGGACATCGGATCTCACTACCCAGAGAGGTCTAGACATCGGATCTCACTACCCAGAGAGGGCTAGACATCGGATCTCACTACCCAGAGAGGTCTAGACATCAGATCTCACTACACAGAGAGGGCAAGACATCGGATCTCACTACCCAGAGAGGGCTAGACATCGGATCTCACTACCCAGAGAGGGCTAGACATCGGATCTCACTACCCAGAGAGGGCTGGGCATCGGATCTCACTACCCAGAGAGGGCTGGGCATCGGATCTCACTACCCAGAGAGGGCTAGACATCGGATCTCACTACCCAGAGATGGCTAGACATCGGATCTCACTACTCAGAGAGGGCTAGACATCGGATCTCACTACCCAGAGAGGGCTAGACATCGGATCTCACTACCCAGAGAGGGCTGGGCATCAGATCTCACTACACAGAGAGGGCTAGACACCGGATCTCACTACCCAGAGAGGGCTAGACATCAGATCTCACTACCCAGAGAGGGATGGGCATCGGATCTCACTACCCAGAGAGGGCTGGGCATCGGATCTCACTACCCAGAGAGGGATGGGCATCAGATCTCACTACCCAGAGAGGGCTGGGCATCGGATCTCACTACCCAGAGAGGGCTGGGCATCGGATCCCACTACCCAGAGAGGGCTGGGCATCGGATCTCCCTACCCAGAGAGGGCTAGACATCAGATCTCACTACCCAGAGAGGGCTAGACATCAGATCTCACTACCCAGAGAGGGATGGGCATCGGATCCCACTACCCAGAGAGGGCTGGGCATCAGATCTCACTACCCAGAGAGGGCTGGGCATCGGATCCCACTACCCAGAGAGGGCTGGGCATCGGATCTCACTACCCAGAGAGGGCTAGACATCAGATCTCACTACCCAGAGAGGGCTGGGCATCGGATCTCACTACACAGAGAGGGCTAGACAGCGAATCTCACTACCCAGAGAGGGCTAGGCATCGGATCTCACTACCCAGAGAGGGCTAGGCATCGGATCTCACTACCCAGAGAGGGCTAGGCATCGGATCTCGCTACCCAGAGAGGGCTAGACATCGAATCTCACTACCCAGAGAGGGCTAGACATCGAATCTCACTACCAAAGAGGGCTAGACATCGGATCTCACTACCTAGAGAGATTTAGACATCAGATCTCACTACGCAGGGAGGACTAGACATCGGATCTCACTACCCAGGGAGGGCTAGACATCGGATCTCACTACCCAGGGAGGGCTAGACATCGGATCTCACTACCCACTACCCAGGGAGGGCTAGACATCGGATCTCACTACCCAGAGAGATCTAGACATCAGATCTCACTACCCAGAGAAGGCTAGACATCGGATCTCACTAGCCAGAGAAGGCTAGACATCGGATCTCACTAGACAGAGAAGGCTAGACATCGGATCTCACTACCCAGAGAGATCTAGACATCGGATCTCATTACCCAGAGACCTGGAGAGGAGAAAGCCACTAACAAACTACAGGTTTGAAGTGAAACTCCCAACTGCCTGTGGTGAGAATCAAACCAGATACCATCTTGCCCAATGACTAACGAGCTACCACTAGACCACCCATTCCTGCTATATTCCTTTCTTTACTGCTCCTGTGATTTTATTTGTTCTATAATGTTGTTTTTTTTGGTAACTGTTGTTATTTAACCTGCAATAATTGATTTATCATGTCTCCCAGATAACCATCTTGTCGTGAAGCATCGACAGAGGAGAATCACAACGAGGTGACAGTCAGCGGGGAATCCATTTTATGACGTCATCATCTTTGGGGTAAACGTCACGGGAAGCATGAGCGACAACCGCAACATTGAAACATGACGGAGAGGTCATGGACAGCGCGCTAACGGGAGATAACTAACATGTTTCGTTGTTTACCGAAACAGAGCAGCGGGTGGGGGGGGGGGGATGCAGTTAGTCCGTTCGCATGGAGTAGGTACTTAGGGCTTTGGCAGGGTTGAATTCTTCTAATGTTTGCATGAGCAACGTTAACATCCACAGGGGGAAACTAACGAAGTGTTCTACAGGGTGTTTGTAAAGACACATACACACCAAGGTACAGAAGAGCATCCATTGCACCACGCGCTCAACACAGGGAAAGGTGCCAGGCTAAAAAGAGGCAAATCATGGGTGGGCCGAGCAGAAGACGTCATCAAACAGGTCTGTGGGCTTACCAATATCAGCGTTGGTGAGGAGTGGATACCGGTGCCTACGTCATTCAAGGGGACTTTCTCATGTATTGTCACACTCAACAGGAAAAGTAGGGAGCAGAACCCTTTGAGGATGGATTTGGCTTCATCATAACTGAGCGGATGGTTCTCTTGTGGTAATCTCCCTCCCTCTTTAGCTAATTTGTCTGTGCGCTCGTTCCCGTGTATATTACAGTGTGATGGTATCCACTGAATGACTACTCTCTGGAAGTTATTGCATAGTTGGTCCAGGGTTGTTCTCAAGTCATCTAGTTCATTGTTCTTGGGACTTTTTAGAGCTGATAGTACTGACAGTGCATCAGTCAGAATCACCAATTTATTGTGCATGTTATTTTTGTGTTGAGTAGCCAGTGTTGCAGCATCTCTGATGGCCTCAGCCTCTGCTTTAAAGTTGTTTGAGAATTTCCCAGTAGCTATTGACTTGGTGATCTCGTCCTGATTATTCAGCGTCAAGAACACACCTCCCCCTCCATTTCTGGTGGCATTTGTAGCAGAGACATCTGTGTATATGTGGGACCAAGAGTCCTGTGGGTAGGTATCGTGTATGTGTTTTTCTGCTACGTGTTCTCTTTCTGTGTCTGATTGGGTGCCTTTTGTCATGATTCCTGTTATATTTTCCTTAAGCTCTGGTATTTTATGTTTTCCATGAGGAGACATATCAGATGGGCCCAAGGGTTTCGATATTGTTTGGGAAAGTACTGGGTCTCCAGTAGTTAGTTCATTGGTAATTGCAGCGAAGTTGCTCCTCTTTAGTCGTACAATTCCGGAACTAGTTATTCTTTGGTGCATGGGGTGACTAAGGAACCTTCTATATTTCTCCGCTTGTTGCAATACTTTATGACCCATTTATCATCTAAGGATTGTAAACCTGTTACTGTTTCTAGAGTCTTGATAGGTGTAGATTTCATAGCACCAGTGATGATACGGGCAGCTTGGTTCTGTGTTCTGTTAATTTTGCTAAGGTGTGATTTGGAAGCCATAGCCCAGGCTGTGACTCCATACTCTAGGACTGGTCTGACTCTTCCTACGTATAGTCTTTTCAAAATATTGCTGTCTGCTCCCCAGTCCGTTCCTGCCAATTTCTTCATAATATTAATTCGGTTTTTGGCTTTTTTTCTTGCTCTGTCTATCTGATTTTTCCAAGTCATTCTGCGATTCATGGTGACGCCAAGATATGTTGGGTTTTGGTCAATAGGGAGTGTATGGTCTTTTATCTTCACGTTTGCACAGAGCGTGTTTCTTGATAGGCTCAAAATTGTATATGTAGTTTTTTTTTTCGTTGATTGGTAAGAACCAGGTGTTCGTCCATTTTTCAAGTTCACCTAGGGCATCTTGCATTATGGAACCAGCCACTGACATACTTTCCTCACTTGGCAAATGAAGGGCGTTGTAACAACAAAGTGATTACTAGAAGGTAAGAGAAGCAGAGAAAGACAATAAGATGAGCATGCGGTATAATAGCCTTGTATGTTGAGAGAACAAGAATAGAGATGAGAAGTACGGCTGTAACAAATTAGTATAGAGGTACATGATCGCCTACGCCCGTCGACATGGCTCCTGATAATGATTATGACCGGTTACTGTAATCCTTCCAATATTTTGTCATTAAATATTATGGGACATCTTCATGAGCTTATGTTCTTATTGTTGCATGTTTGGTCTTGCCCCTGTCTCTGGTATTCTGTGATCTCTTCTGTCAAACTGGAATATGTTTGTTCTCGTCCATACTCTTTGTATTCTGTATTCTTTTCCAACAAACTAAGATATGTTTGTTCTTGTCCGTGTCTCAGATAGTCCGTGTTCTCTTCTATCAAACTGGGACATGTTTGTTGCTATCAATGTCCCAGATAGTCCGTGTTCTCTTCTATCAAACTGGGACATGTTTGTTGCTATCAATGTCCCAGATAGTCCGGGTTCTCTTCTATCAAACTGGGACATGTTTGTTGCTATCAATGTCCCAGATAGTCCGTGTTCTCTTCTATCAAACTGGGACATGTTTGTTGCTATCAATGTCCCAGATAGTCCGTGTTCTCTTCTATCAAACTGGGACATGTTTGTTCTTGTCCCTATAAATGACTCTAGATGACGTCACAAGAAGAAAGGACCACGCCTACTTTCTCGGTCTTTGACTGAGAGAAAGAAAAACGAACATTCTGAGTTCGTGAAAGGGCATAATGTGGACAGACGGGGCATCATGTGGGCAAACAGGGCATCAGGTGGGCAGACAGGGCATCATGTGGGCAGACATGGCATCATGTGGGCAGACAGGGCATCATGTGGGCAGACAGGGCATCATGTGGGCAGACATGGTGTCATGTGGGCAGGCAGGGTATAATGTGGGCAAACAGGGCATCATGTGGGCAGGCAGGGTATAATGTGGGCAAACAGGGCATCATGTGGGCAGACAGGGCATCATGTGGGCAAACAGGGCATCATGTGAGCAGGCAGGGTATAATGTGGGCAGACAGGGCATCATGTGGGCAGACAGGGCATCATGTGGGCAGGCAGGGTATAATGTGGACAAACAGGGCATCATGTGGGCAGACAGGTCGTCATGTGGGCAGACAGGGCATCATGTGGGCAAACAGGGCATCATGTGGGCAGACAGGGCATCATGTGGGCAGGCAGGGTATAATGTGGGCAGGCAGGGTATAATGTGGGCAGGCAGGGTATAATGTGGGCAGGCAGGGTATAATGTGGGCAAACAGGGCATCATGTGGGCAGACATGGCATCATATGGGCAGACAGGGCATCATGTGGGCAGACAGGGCCTCATGTGGGCAGACAGGGCACCTGATCATATTTAAACCACACACACACACATTACCTAGTAGCAGAAGAACATCTGGAAGCCCGAACAATAATTCCTTTCATTACATGAGCAACCAACGGACGAAAACTAGAGCACAGGCTGACCTAGAAATACACAAATCCTTTCTTCTATTACCTCCCCTGTCCTGGATATAGCGGATGGCAACAACTTAATGTATACAACCTGGTGTCCGTGTCTTATATAATGTCGGGATAGCTCTATGTGAGTCCTATCCCTGGAGGAATCGGAACTTAATACCAGTCATTCTCAAGAACTGACGCTCCCCCTGAGGCTCAGTAATTCATGACCACTTTGGAATCGAAGGTTTTTAGGGCAAATCGTAACTTGGGATTATGTCACTTGTGTTGTGTGAACTTGTTTTAACTTTGGGTATTTTGTTCAGTGTGTAGGCCGTGTTTTGTTTAGCGATGTGAAGTTTAACTTCAGTGGTAGTAAAAAGATAAGATAAGATAAGATAAGATAAGATAAGATAAGATAAGATAAGATAAGATAAGATAAGATAAGATAAGATAGTAAAAAAGTAAAGAGCCCCCGCCACGCCAAGCGGCGTATAGGGAATATGGTGTTAGTGACCATAAATTTTACAGACCATCGGCACATGATTTTTGGGGTAATGTGGTCGGTATTACGCCCGTGCCGCTTTACTTTCCCAGAAAAAAATCCGGTACCCCTTTAAGGTTGGGTGAATCCAGAAGCCGTCGTTTGGGGTCGAACTCTTGTCCTTTGTAGTCCAGTTCACTAACCTCTGAGTTATCGCGGCTCCTAAGTGTACTCCATGCTCCTGCTTAATTGCAAGGAAGGATCTCAGCACAGATAACGTACGTCGTGGCACCGAGAATGCCCGGAGTAATTTTAGAGATAATAAAGGAATATTATTATAGAGGGAAACTTCCGAGGCGATAATTCAGCGCATCATAAGAGGAAGAAGTATGTACTACAGCACTCAGAAAAAAATAACAAATAAATAACAACAGAAAACAAAGAACAATATATTCACTGCTCTGAACCATATATTGTTGTTTGTTTGTTTTTTTCTGTTGTTATTTATTTGTCATTTTTTCTTCTTATACCTTTTTTTCAGCTCACAGTGGAGCATATGTCTTCAACAAACACTTTCCAAGTCATTCTGTTTTCTGCTGGACACTTGATATTGAACTGATGCCGAGTTCGTCAACAAGAATATATTAAGAAAAATATGCAACGGTATGGAGGAGCTAAACTAATGGGAAGACAAGGCAAGCTACAACGCTTCGGGAAACGCCTTCATCAGGTTTAACAAACAAACTACACAAATTAAACACATAAATCCAAGCCAGAAAACACAACACAGATCTAAAAAAAATGGCGGGAAAAGAAAGATGGTGGCAAGGGTGTTCTTCTTCTTCTTCTTCTACCTTTTTTAGCTCCCAGTGGAGCATAGGTCTTCAACAAACACTTTCCAAGTCATTCTGCTTTTTTTTGCCATTCTTTTAAGATCGTTCCATGTCTTCCCCATCATCTTCATCTCTGCTTCTATCTGTCTTCCTTCTCCAAGAATTCCTTGGTCTTCCTCTTTGTATTTTCCCCTGGGGATTCCAAAAAAGGGCCTGTTGTGTAATACTCTCAGTTGGCTTCCGTAGTGTGTGTCCTATCATTTTTTCTGAGTGCTGTAAAACATACCTCTTCCTCTTATGATTCCCCTAATTTGAGAAAGTTGATGACGTGTTGGTGCACACCCCCTCCAATACTCGGACGGTTCACCTTCTCCCTGGCTGTACAACAAGACCTTAGCACAGGGCGTGATCTCGGAGCACTGGCCATGCTATTAAAAGAAAGCACTTGAGATTGTAGGGGGCCTCGGTAGTCTAGTTGAGACAAACCACCCAAATGGGGGCCTCGGTAGCCTAGTTGGGACAAACCACCCAACTGGGGGCCTCGGTAACCTAGTTGGGACAAACCACCCAACTGGGGCCCTCGGTAACCTAGTTGGGACAAACCACCTAACTGGGGGCCTCGGTAACCTAGTTGGGACAAACCACCCGACTAGGGGCCTCGGTAGCCTAGTTGGGACAAACCACCCAACTGGGGGCCTCGGTAACCTAGTTGGGACAAACCACCCAACTGGGGGCCTCGGTAACCTAGTTGGGACAAACCACCCAACTGGGGGCCTCGGTAACCTAGTTAGGACAAACCACCCAACTGGGGGCCTCGGTAACCTAGTTGGGACAAACCACCCAACTGGGGGCCTCGGTAGCCTAGTTGGGACAAACCACCCAACTGGGGGCCTCGGTAGCCTAGTTGGGACAAACCACCCAACTGGGGGCCTCGGTAACCTAGTTGGAACAAACCACCCAACTGGGGGCCTCGGTAACCTAGTTGGGACAAACCACCCAACTGGGGGCCTCGGTAGCCTAGTTGGGACAAACCACCCAACTGGGGGCCTCGGTAGCCTAGTTGGGACAAACCACCCAACTGGGCTACCAACGTTCGGACAATTCATGTTCGATTCTCGCTGGGAGCAGCTTGTGAGTTGTGCTCGTGGTTGGAAAAACAATACCCCCGCGGTCGACCCAGCCGCTAGCAGAAATGGGTACCTGGGTAGTATTCTGAGGAGGTGAGGAATGCCGCCTCGCATCGTGAGTTTCGATGCTTGAAGCGGCACTATCCAGAAGTCTCCGAACACTTCTAGATAGGCGGCCGTGCACATATCGGTGGATACTCGAGGTGCTGAGACGCTGACTGAAGTCTCGTACTTGACCTTGACCTCTTCTTGAGATCGTAGAACTGAAGCACGACAATAACATCAGATGGGACGTGTACCACAGAAATAACAAGAAGAATAGCTCAGGCCAAAATAGCATCTCAGAAAATGACAAAAGTCTCGTGTAACAAATCTATGTCAACAGAAGTGAGAAAGAGAGTTCATCGGTGATATATAGAGCCAATTGTGACCTATGGAACGAATCATGGACAGTAGACAAACAAATGTAAAAATGATGTAGTAGTGTTTCCTTGACGTTCTTGTAAGGTATTCTTGATGCTGTTGCTCTATATTACTTTATGTCAACATTTCTTTTTATTTCTCTCTCTTTTTTCTTTACTTCTCATTCTATTCTATATTTCCCTCTTTCTTTACTTCTCACTCTATTCTTTATTTCTCTCTTTCTTTACATCTCACTCTATTCTTTATTTCTCTCTTTCTTTACTTCTCACTCTATTCTTTATTTCTCTCTTTCTTTACTTCTCACTCTATTCTTTATTTCTCTCTTTCTTTACTTCTCACTCTATTCTTTATTTCTCTCTTTCTTTACTTCTCACTCTATTCTTTATTTCCTCTTTCTTTACTTCTCACTCTATTCTTTATTTCTCTCTTTCTTTATTTCTCACTCTATTCTTTATTTCTCTCTTTCTTTACTTCTCACTCTATTCTTTATTTCCCTCTTTCTTTACTTCACATTCTATTCTTTATTTCCCTCTTTCTTTACTTCTCATTCTATTCTTTATTTCTCTCTCTCTCTCTTTACTTTTCTTTCTGAGTCTACGTTTACCTCATTCTTCACTTTTCCACTTTTTTCTTCATCTCTCCCACTCTTTCATTACATCTCTCTCTCTCTCTCCCTCTCTCTTTACATCTCTCACTCTATCTTTACATCTCTCCCTCTCTATTTACATAACTCCCTCTCTCTTTACATCTTTCCCTCTCTATTTACATCTCTCTCTCTCTATTTATATCTCTCCCTCTCTATTTACATCTCTCACTCTCTCTTTACATCTCTCCCTCTCTCTTTACATCTCTCCCTCTCTATTTACATCTCTCCCTCTCTATTTACATCTCTCCCTCTCTCTTTACATCTCTCCCTCTCTATTTACATCTCTCCCTCTCTATTTACATCTCTCCCTCTCTCTTTACATCTCTCTCTATTTACATCACTACCACTCTATTTACATCTCTCCCTCTCTATTTACATCAGTCCCTCTCTATTTACATCTCTCTCTCTCTATTTACATCACTCCCACTCTATTTACATCTCTTCCTCTCTATTTACATCAGTCCCTCTCTATTTACATCTCTCTCTCTATTTACATCTCGCCCTCTCTATTTACATCAGTCCCTCTCTATTTACATCTCTCTCTATTTACATCTCTCCCTCTCTATTTACATCTCTCCCTCTCTATTTACATCTCTCCCTCTCTCTTTACATCTCTCCCTCTCTATTTACATCTCTCCCTCTCTATTTACATCTCTCCCTCTCTCTTTACATCTCTCTCTATTTACATCACTACCACTCTATTTACATCTCTCCCTCTCTATTTACATCAGTCCCTCTCTATTTACATCTCTCTCTCTATTTACATCACTCCCACTCTATTTACATCTCTTCCTCTCTATTTACATCAATCCCTCTCTATTTACATCTCTCTCTCTATTTACATCTCGCCCTCTCTATTTACATCAGTCCCTCTCTATTTACATCTCTCTCTATTTACATCTCTCCCTCTCTATTTACATCTCTCCCTCTCTATTTACATCTCTCCCTCTCTCTTTACATCTCTCCCTCTCTATTTACATCTCTCCCTCTCTATTTACATCTCTCCCTCTCTCTTTACATCTCTCTCTATTTACATCACTCCCACTCTATTTACATCTCTCCCTCTCTATTTACATCAGTCCCTCTCTATTTACATCTCTACCTCTCTATTTACATCTCTCCCTCTCTCTTTACATCTCTCCCTCTCTATTTACATCTCTCCATCTCTATTTACATCTCTACCTCTCTATTTACATCTCCCTCTCTCTTTACATCTCTCCCTCTCTATTTACATCTCTCCCTCTCTATTTACATCTACCTCTCTATTTACATCTACCTCTCTATTTACATTTTCACTTCTTTCTTTAAATCCCATCCTCTCTTGATATTTCGCTCACTTTCTTACCAATACCCCCTCCCTTTCTTTACTTTCCCCTCTCTCCTCACTCTCTCTCTCCCTCTCTTTCTCTCTCCATCTCCTCACAGCCCGTGCGGCAGCCATTAGCCATTAAATAACTGACCTTTCCTCAGCCAATCAAAAAATCAACTTGTTCCATTACAGCTCAGGTAGAAAGTTGAGTTATTAATGTGGTCCGCCGGGCCACTGTCCGTTATATAAAGTGGGAATTAGACGGGACACGCAGTCAACTTGAGGTCGATCGGGGAAACAAAAGAGTTGCTGATGTAATTGATAATTTAGACATTTTAGTTCTGACCTGAATCCCGCGGAACTAGAAATGACATCACTACCGGTTTGTGTTAACTAGGTCACATCCAGTGATGGTTTTTGTGAAGATTTTGGGTTGATGTCTGTCTTTGTGTTTGTTACCGTCTGTCTCTCTGTTTGTCTCTACACATCTCACCCACAAACAACACACACACACACACACACACACACACATACACACACACACACACATTCTCCCTTTATCTATCTATCTATCTATCTATCTATCTATCTATCTATCTATCTATCTATCTATCTATCTATCTATCTATCTATCTATCTATCTATCTATCTATCTATCTATCTATATATCTATCTATCTATCTATCTATCTATCTATCTATCTATCTATCTATCTATCTATCTATCTATCTATCTATCTATCTATCTATCTATCTATCTATCTATCTATCTATCTATCTATCTATCTATCTATCTATCTATCTATCTATCTATCTATCTATCTATCTATCTATCTATCTATCTATCTATCTATCTATCTATTTATCCATCCATCCATCCATCCATCCATCCATCCATCTATCCATCTATCTATCTATCTATCTATCTATCTATCTATCTATCTATCTATCTATCTATCTATCTATCTATCTATCTATCTATCTATCTATCTAACTGCTCGTAAATTCATTTTCTGTAAATGCAATAAATCTTTACATCAATTGTAGTTTTCTTAACCTTTACCGATCCATTACTACATCCATCCATCCATCCATTCATCCATCTATCCATCCATCGATCCATCCATCCATCCATCCATCCATCCATCCATCCATCCATCGATCCATCTATCCATCCATCGATCGATCCATCCATCCATCCATCTATCCATCCATCGATCCATCCATCCATCCATCCAACCAACCATCGATCCATCCATCCATCCATCCAACCATCGATCCATCCATCCATCCGTCCGTCCGTCCATCCATGCATCAAACATATATTCAGAATTATATGTATCCATCCTTCCGACCATCCATCTATCCACCCATTTATCTATCCACCCACCCATCTATCCACCCGTCCATCTATCCACACATCCACCCATCCACACATCCACCCATCCACACATGCACCCAACAACACATCCACACATCCACCCATCCACACATCCACCCATCTACACATCCACCCATCCATCCTTACACACAGCAACCCACCCATCCACACATCCACACATCCACCCTTCCACACAGCAATCCACCCATCCACACATCCACCCATCCACACATCCACCCATCCACCCATCCAAACATCCACCCATCTACACATACACACATTCACCCATCCACACATCCACCCATCCACACATCCACCCATCTACACATCCACACATCCACCCATCCACACATCCACACAGCAATCCACCCATCCACCCATCCACACATACACCCATCAACACATCCACCCATCCACACATCCACCCATCTACACATCCACCCATCCACACATCCACCCATCCACCCTTCCACACATTCACCCATCCACACAGCAATCCACCCATCCTCACATTCACACATCCACCCATCCACACATCCACCCTTCAACACATTCACCCATCCACCCATCCACCCTTCCACCCATCCTCACATTCATACATCCACCCATCCACACAACCACCCATCCACCCATCCTCACATTCATACATCCACACAACCACCCATCCACCCATCCACCCATCCTCACATTCATACATCCACCCATCCACACAACCACCCATCCACACATCTATCCAACGAGGTTTGACTACTGCTTTGTTTAGTGTCTACTTTGACCACACAGGGCACTCTTCCAGTCGATCTGTCCATCCACCAAGAACAAAAAGCAACTGACCACGCCCATGTTCCAACCACAACTATCAGACCACGCCCATGTTCCAATCACAACTGTCAGACCACGATCATGTTCCAAACACGACTGTCAGACCACGCTTATATTCCAAACAGAACTATCAGACCACGCCCATGCTCCAGCCACAAATACCAAACCACGCCCATGTTCCAACCACACAACTATCAGACCACGCCCATGTTCAACCAGAACTATCAGACCACGTCCATGTTACAAACACAGCGATCAGACCACGCCCATGTTCCAACCACAACTATCAGACCACGCCCATGTTCAACCAGAACTATCAGACCACGCCCATGTTACAAACACAGCGATCAGACCACGCCCATGTTCCAACCACAACTATCAGACCACGCCCATGTTCCAACCACAACTATCAGACCACGCCCATGTTCCAAACACAACTGTAAGACCACGCCCATGTTCCAAACACAACTGTAAGACCACGCCCATGTTCCAAACACAACTATCAGATCACGCCCATGTTCCAAACACAACTATCAGACCACGCCCATGTTACAACCTCAACTATCAAACCATGCCCATGTTACAACTACAACTATCAGACCACGCCCATGTTACAACCTCAACTATCAGACCACGCCCATGTTACAACCTCCACTATCAGACCACGCCAATTCTACAACCTCCACTATCAGACCACGCCCATGTTACAACCACAACTATCAGACCACGCCCATGTTCCAACCTCCACTATCAGACCACGCCCATGTTACAACCTCAACTATTAGACCACGCCTATGTTCCAACCATGACCTCTATAGCTCCCAACCCAAGCGTCTTCATATTGAGAGTCTAGGAACTTCTGCATTCCTACGCTGATGCCTGTTGACAGTTTTCACAAAGTTCGTTAAAATGGTGGGAACTTTACTTTTGTTGTTGGCTTCCACTTCCTGTTGACAACTTTCAACTTGAGTTAGTGTCCATGTTTCGCACATCTAAGATACGATTGGAGAGATGCAGGTTCAGGATAATATCATATTGATAAGCCAGTCGGTATTTCGCCATTCTAAAAACTATGATTATAAGCAAAGATAATACTCAAAACCCACAAGTGGATATCTTAAATTGAATGAATAGACCTGGAGACAGTTCAGAACTATAACTACCTGGGACATACTATAACCAGTGATGGAAAATGTACAACTGAAATAAACAAATGAATAGAAATGGCAACAAGTAATTTTAATGCCATGAAGAACATACTAACATCAAAACAAATAACACCAGAGCTAAAACTAAGACTAGCAAAATGTTATATATTCTCAATATTTCTGTATGGTGCAGAAACATGGACATTAGACAAGGAACAGAACAGAAAATTGAAGCCTTAGAAATGTGGATTTATAGAAGAATAGGTAGAATTGGATGGGAAACAAATGATGAAGTTTTAAAACAACTAAAAATTAAACGAGAACCACTAACGAGAACCACTAAAGACAATACATTACCCCAAAAGTCATGTGCTGAAGGTCTGTAAAATATAGGGTCACTAACACCATATTTCCCTATACGCCACTTGGCGTGACGGGGGGTACTTTACTTTACTTACTAAAGACAATAAAGACAAGAAAATAAAATTTTGGGGGCATGTTAGAAGACACAACAGCCTACTAAAAGTAATCCTGGATGGGGAAAATACAAGGTAAAAGAGACAGAGGCAGACAAAGACTAACATGGACGAGTAACATCAAAAGATGGACAAGTCAGCCTATGACAACCTGCACCATCAAAGCAGGAAACAGAGCAGAATGGTGCTCCATGGTAGCCAATCTTCAATGCTGAGATGGTACTCGATGATGATGATGCTTTCACCATTAGTGTTTTTATTGGGATAAGAATTTGTTTGATGTAATTCAGTTATTTGCGGGTCATCATCAGTACACTCCGAACATGTCCATAGGTGCTCAGATCCCCTCCTCAGCAACTCCCTCAGTGTCCAGCGACTGACGACTCCAGTTCTATGTTGGTTGATAAGTCTTCTTACACGGCCACTAAGTATCTCATTTCTTGCTAAACAACTAAAAGTAAAAAGTTGTTTGATGTAATTGTTAATATCAACAAGACGGTCCCGAGATATCCGAACCTGCTGGTCAGTCCCTGGCTTGTGGTCCATCATCCTTGTCACAGCGATTTTCTTAATCTCTTAGTTTGTCTTGATCTTTAGAGATACATTGGTGCAGGTCCCTCACATCGGACGCAGCCAAGAGATGATCTTTACATAGCACAAGTCGTGATAAGGTCTACGGCATTCATGTGTCGCCTAACTCTTCGAATTATTCTCTTTGTCTCGATGATTCCTTCTGAAGCAGGTCAATTGTTCTATGTTTGGTATTGGTCTGACTGTAGGAGATGTCTGTATCAACAACAGTTAGCAATGTCAAGTCGTAAAACTCATATTTCGATTTCACGACTTCACACTAGGAAACATAACAGCAGCAGAAGGGCAAAAGACAGCAAATTATATCTTCCCTCGACGCTGAAAGGCAAATGAGGAAGGAAAGAAGAAGAAGAAAAAGAAGACAGGGGAAGATAACATATCCACACCACATGATTCGCCATAAAGGGCCGTAGCCTGGGGCACGAACTCCGCACCACCGGTGCGATTCCTTTAAGGGGAACAAACTGGCTGCGCTCTGTAGAGTGAATCAAGAATTTTTGGTGCATCCATTGTTGACAATGTTATGTGTACATGGTCGTAAAGATGGACGATCGTATATCCCTAACCGTACGATTGAAAAGAAGGGTGAGATGATACAAATGTCCATGATGTTCGTGAGTCTGCAGCCCTGGTGCCATTCCCAGCTTTTCATGTTAGTCAAGGGGGATGTTGTTGAGATTCCTGGGAGCTACGAGGAGATCATGGGATATACTTGTGAACAAGTTGATCCTTTCACACCGTAGGTCTTGCTGTAGAGGAGATCAAGTGATATACTTGTGAACAAGTTGATCGTTTCACACCGTAGGTCTTGATGCTGTAGAGGAGATCTGAGCGCTTATGGACCGTTGTTCGGTGTGCAATGAGGAAAATTCTATGACTGACTGACTAAACTAACTAGCTAGCTAACTAACTAACTAACAAACTAACTAACTAACTAACTAACTAACGAAACAACCAACTAAACTAACAACCAACTGAAATAACTAGCTAACTAGCTATCTAGCTAACTAACTAACTAGCTAACTAACTAACGAAACAACCAACTAAACTAACAACCAACTGAAATAACTAACTAACTAGCTAGCTAGCTAACTAACTAACGAAACAACCAACTAAACTAACAACCAACTGAAATAACTAACTAACTAGCTAGCTAGCTAACTAACTAACTAGCTAACTAACTAACGAAACAACCAACTAAGCTAACAACCAACTGAAATAACTAACTAACTAGCTAGCTAGCTAACTAACTAACTAGCTAACTAACTAACGAAACAACCAACTAAACTAAAGAACCAACTAAATAACTAACTGACTAACTAAACAACCAACTAAACTATACAGCCAACTACAATAAATGACTAACTAACTAACTAACTAGCTAGCTAACTAACTAACTAACTAACTAACTAGCTAACTGATTAACTAAACAACCAACTAAACTAAACAACCAACTACATAACTAACTAGCTAACTAACTAACTAGCTAACTGATTAACTAAACAACCAATTAAACTAAACAACCAAATAAAATAACTAACTAACTAGCTAGCTTACTAACTGACTAACTAGCTAACTAACGAAACAATCAACTAAACTAAACAACCAACTAAAAAAATCTAACTAACTAGCTAATTAACTAACTATTAACTAGCTAGCTAACTAACTAACCAACTAACTATCTAACCAACTAACTAAATAACTAGCTAACTAACTAACTACCTAACTAGCTAGCTAGCTAACTAACTAACTAGCTTACTAACTGACTAACTAGCTAACTAACTAACGAACAACCAACTAAACTAAACAACCAACTAAATGACTAACTAGCTAACTGATTAACTAAACAACCAACTAAACTAAACAACCAACTACATAACTAACTAGCTAACTAACTAACTAGCTAACTGATTAACTAAACAACCAATTAAACTAAACAACCAAATAAAATAACTAACTAACTAGCTAGCTTACTAACTGACTAACTAACGAAACAATCAACTAAACTAAACAACCAACTAAAAAAATCTAACTAACTAGCTAATTAACTAACTATTAACTAGCTAGCTAACTAACTAACCAACTAACTATCTAACCAACTAACTAAATAACTAGCTAACTAACTAACTACCTAACTAGCTAGCTAGCTAACTAACTAACTAGCTTACTAACTGACTAACTAGCTAACTAACTAACGAACAACCAACTAAACTAAACAACCAACTAAAATGACTAACTAGCTAACTGATTAACTAAACAACCAACTAAACTAAACAACCAACTACATAACTAACTAGCTAACTAACTAACTAGCTAACTGATTAACTAAACAACCAATTAAACTAAACAACCAAATAAAATAACTAACTAACTAGCTAGCTTACTAACTGACTAACTAGCTAACTAACGAAACAATCAACTAAACTAAACAACCAACTAAAAAATCTAACTAACTAGCTAATTAACTAACTATTAACTAGCTAGCTAACTAACTAACCAACTAACTATCTAACCAACTAACTAAATAACTAGCTAACTAACTAACTACCTAACTAGCTAGCTAGCTAACTAACTAACTAGCTTACTAACTGACTAACTGGCTAACTAACTAACGAACAACCAACTAAACTAAACAACCAACTAAAATGACTAACTAGCTAGCTAACTAATTAACTAACTACCTAACTAGCTAGCTAGCTAACTAACTAACTAGCTTACTAACTGACTAACTAGCTAACTAACTAACGAACAACCAACTAAACTAAACAACCAACTAAAATGACTAACTAGCTAGCTAACTAACTAACTAACTAACTACCTAACTAGCTATCTAACTAACTAGCTAATTAACTAATTAACTAACTAGCTAGCTAACTAACTAACTAACTAACCAACTAACTATCTAACCAACTAACTAAATAACTAGCTGGCTAACTAACTAACTACCTAACTAGCTATTATAGCTAGCTAACTAAATATCTAACCAACTAACTAGCTAACTAACACTACCTAAATAGCTAGCTAGCTAACTAAATATCTAACCAACTACCTAACTAACTAGCTAGCAAACTAACTACCTAACTAGCTAACTAACTAACTATCTAACCAACTAACTAACTACCTAACTAGCTATTTAACTAACAAACTAGTATCTGCACAGACCACTCACTTACTTGGAGTCTCCTATCCATCGGTTACTCCTCTTGTATATATAAAATATGATTGAAGGAAATCTCTTGATAGGGGACACACAGGTCATCCCAACCTGACATCAAATACGTTAAAGAAAATCAAGGGGAAAAAACTCAATACTTCCCGTTTATCTGCTGTTATTTCCCATGGATCTTATCCTGAAATATTCGCGTCATCGTTTAGGGGGCGCAGATGCGCTGTATCGCTAATTTACGACAAAGCGGTGATATCAGCGTTTTTAGGCCCGACACATCCGCTGTTAGCATTGGTAGGTTCCTTTAATAATTTTTGCTCGAGGGGGCGGCCATTTTCTTCCCCGCCCACTTTTAATTCCCACTTTTAATTCCCACTTTTAATTCCCACTTTTAATTTCCACTTTTAATTCCCACTTTTAATTCCCACTTTTAATTCCCACTTTTATTTCCCACTTTTAATTCCCACTTTTAATTTCCACTTTTAATTTCCACTTTTAATTCCCAAATGGTTAGGAAATTAATATCACGAGCTAAGAAAAGATGTATTTGGTTAACGACTTGTGCTAATAGCGACTAACGCTTAATATGTTTGATGGAATTGAGTTATTAGCGGGTCATCATCATTGCACTCCGAACATGTCCATAGGTGCTCAGATCCCCTCCTCATCAAGTCCCGTCCAGCGACTGACGACTCCAGTTCTGTGTTAGTTGATAAGTCTTCTTACACGGCCACTAAGTTTCTGATTTCTGGCTGTGCCCATCTTAATTCCCATCTCTTTCATCCGAATGAGTGACGTGGACTCATATGGAATTGTATGTCTCCATCTTTTTCGTGGTCGGCTCTTGGGTCTGGCGTTTGTTGAAGGCTTCTTGTGTTTTGATCTTTCTGCTTAGTCACGTGACTAAACAAATTAACAAAAAATGATTGGATTTTTAAAAAAAAGTGATTGTTTGGGTACTCTGTGGCGTATTTTAATGAAGACGGGAAATGACGTACTAAAATAGACCACATAATTTGGGCGTGAGGAGGTCAGTGCACAACCTTGCTGTTGTGTTCTACAGCCCCCATATAGCCATGTCGACCATCAACATCAAGCTGCATGTCGAACCCACACCCACTATAGTGCAAATCAGCGCTCTGACAGCCACTTACGACATTTTGATAGCAATAAATGTAAGATAAAGAAATCATTTTGATAACAATAAATGTAATATAAAGAAATCATTTTGATAGCAATTAATGTAAGATAAATAAATGTAACAAAAGTCAAAGCCAGTCGTGGACACCAAATAAAACTTAAAACAACATACATTTTTTTTAAATATCGCATTTATTTACATACTCAATTATAAATGAAATAAATCATTTATAGATATCATAAAGTATATTTTAAATAAATTATTTATAGATATCATAAAGTATATTATAAATAAATTATTTATAGTGTTCAGTATACATGATACATTTACTAAATAATTATTATACAGCATAATTTACATTTTAAATTAATAATTTATAGATGGTTCATATAATACCTTAATAAGGGCACGATGGACAGAATACTAAGTAGTGGATATTAACCAATCATATACAGTTATAAACAAACTGAGAATATTCAACTCAAACATTTAATCAACATCTACCTACGATCATGAAAGCTGGATAACAACAAAAGAGATTGAGAAACAACTAAACGCTTGTGAAGAAAAATGCCTAAGAAGGATACTCTGTGTACAATACAACCAATGATCTCATCTACAATGGAATGAATTCAAGACTAATATAGAGATAAGAGAAATGGTCATGCAACCAACGATCTCATCTACAATGGAATGAATTCAAGACTAATATAGAGACAAGAGAAATGGTCATGCAACCAATGATCTCATCTACAATGGAATGAATTCAAGACTAATATAGAGATAAGAGAAATGGTCATGCAACCAATGATCTCATCTACAATGTAATGAATTCAAGACTAATATAGAGATAAGAGAAATGGTCATGCAACCAATGATCTCATCTACAATGTAATGAATTCAAGACTAATATAGAGATAAGAGAAATGGTCATGCAACCAATGATCTCATCTACAATGTAATGAATTCAAGACTAATATAGAGATAAGAGAAATGGCCATGCAACCAATGATCTCATCTACAATGTAATGAATTCAAGACTAATATAGAGATAAGAGAAATGGCCATGCAACCAATGATCTCATCTACAATGTAATGAATTCAAGACTAATATAGAGATAAGAGAAATGGTCATACAACCAACGATCTCATCTACAATGGAATGAATTCAAGACTAATATAGAGATAAGAGAAATGGTCATGCAACCAAAGATCTCATCTACAATGGAATGAATTCAAGACTAATATAGAGATAAGAGAAATGGCAATGCAACCAATGATCTCATCTACAATGGAATGAATTGAAGACTAATATAGAGATAAGAGAAATGGTCATACAACCAACGATCTCATCTACAATGGAATGAATTCAAGACTAATATAGAGATAAGAGAAATGGTCATGCAACCAATGATCTCATCTACAATGGAATGAATTCAAGACTAATATAGAGATAAGAGAAATGGCCATGCAACCAATGATCTCATCTACAATGGAATGAATTGAAGACTAATATAGAGATAAGAGAAATGGTCATACAACCAACGATCTCATCTACAATTAGGAAGAGAAGATGGACATATGTCGGACATGTGCTGAGAAGAGACAACAAGAGAATTTCAAAACAGGCTCTTCTATGGGAAACATCATGATACAGAAAAAGAGGAAAAAGTAAATAGACAGTGAAAATAACATTTATAAGAGAAGCAAAGTTGGCAGGCATAGACTTAATAGATAAGGTTGAGCAGCTCACCCAGAATAGAGATGGGTGGGGAATAACACTACAAGCCCTATGTGACGTCACGGGGTGCTAGAAGCATCAAGATCAGGTCAGTATACATTCATCATCATGTGCCATACCGGTTGGCGTAGGCGATCATGTCCCTCCACAATCTTCTATCTACAGTGCATCGTATCAGTTCTGTTGTTGACTGTTTTCCATGCCATGACACCAAGCTATCCAGTATTTTCTCTCTTTGTCGTCCGCGATCTTTCTTTCCCTGTATTTTACCAGTTGTAACCAAGTATTCCAACTTTCCTCTTCTCATGATGTGCCCAAAAAATGTTGATTGTTTCTTTCTGATGTTTTTAAGAGCTCCCTTTTTGTGTTGGCCTCTTTGAGAACTTCCTCATTGGTCTTTTTATCTATCCAGGGAACTTTCAACATTCTTCTGAGAAATCCCATCTCTGTGGCCTCTTATCGACTTTTCATTTGTTTGTCTACTGTCCATGATTCTCTTCCATAGGTCAGAATTGGTTCTATATAGCACTGGTGAACTCTTTCTCATTTTTATTGACATAGATTTGTTGCACAAGATATTTTTAACCTTCTGAAATGCTATTTTGGCCTGAGCTATTCTGCTTTTTATTTCTGTGGTGCATCTCCCATCTGATGTTATCACTGTGCCCAAGTATTTCAAACGTTGCACTTGTTTCAGATTTGTCCTGTTTATTTTTATGCTGCATGATGGTGATGATTGTTTCTTCGATATAACCATTACTTCTGTTTTCTTACTATTCAGACTGAGACCTTTCTTGTTGCTTTCTTTTACTATTATGTCTATCATTTCTTGTAGTTCATTCTCTGTCTCTGCTATTACGACTGTGTCATCCGCATATCGCAAATTATTTATGTTGTGACCGTTGACTTCAATTCCTTTTTTGTCTACTATTGATCTCATAATATGTTCGCTGTAAAGTGAAAACAAGTCCGGTGATAGAACACAGCCTTGTCTGACTCCTTGTTTTATATATTGGAATTGTCCTGTTTGGTTATTAATTCGTATAATTGCCGTTTGTTGCCAGTACATGTTTTTTTACGATTCGCAGATCCTTGCCATCAATGTTTAATTTCTCCAGCATATTTATTATTTCCACATGCTTTACTTTGTCAAATGCTTTTGTGTAGTCTATAAAGTACATATATAGATCGTTCTTTACCTCTATAGATCTTTCTATCAATGTTCTTAAGATGTATATTGCATTATTGGTGCCCTTTCCTTCCACAAATCCACATTGTTCCTCACTTATTTCTGGTTTTATTTTGTTTCTTACACGTCTCATGATTATTCTTAGTAATATTTTAGTCATATGGCTCATGAGACTAATAGTGCGATGGTCTTCACAATCAGTGGCGCCTGACTTCTTCGGTATGGCTACAAAGATAGATTTTAGTAGATCCTCGGGTATGTGTCCAGTGTTATATATGTCATTGAGTAATTTTGTTATGACTTGTACTCCCAGCTCTGCTAATGCATTTATCTCTTCGATTGTTATATTGTCAGGACCTGGAGCTTTGCCTCTTTTCATGTGTTGAATTGTGTCCTCCACTTCACTCTGCATTATTGGTGGTCCTGTGTCTTCATTTGAATTGTTTAATTCTGGTCTTTAATCATCATAGAGTTGACTGATATATTCTGTCCATCTTTCCATTGTCTTCTCCTGTCCCATTATTATATTTCCTTCCTTTGATTTCACACATCCTGAAACTTTGACTTCTTTTCTTCCTGTTAATTCATTTAACTGATTGTGCATACATTTTGAGTCTTTCTTTTGTTGTTTTTCCATTTCTTCACATTTCTGTTTTAACCATCCTTCCTTTGCTTCTCTGCATTTGTTTGGATCTCTTTGTGCAATATTTTGTATGTCCCTTCTTCTTTCTTATGTTTTCTTCTTTCGTCCATTAGTTGTAATATTTCTTCTGTCATCCATTTCTTTTTGTTGATTATTTTAGTCACTGGTATTACTTCTTTTGATGTTTGTTGAATCTATTGTTTGAGCATTTCCCACTGCTCCTGGATGTCCTGTATTTTCGCAATAGCATTATATCTATTTTGTACTGTCATGCTGTACTTATCATTCATATGTCTATCTACTCTTAGCATATCTAGTTCTAATTTTATATTTCTTGGTGATTTCTGTGCCTTCCGCAGTTTTATTCTTATCTTTCCAACTACTGGTGCATGGTTACTGTTGCACTCTGCTCCAGGCCTTGTTTTAACAGATGTTAGCCCATTCCTAAATCTTCTCTGTACCAGTATAAAATCAATTTGATTGTGTACTTTTTTGTCTGGGCTTTGCCATGTCCATAGTCGCCTAGGGGGTTGTTTGAACCAGGTGTTACCTATAATCATTTCATGTGTCTTTGCCCAATCTATCCCCTCTGTCATTCGTCTCTCCAAGGCCATGCCCCCCAGTCACATTTTGCACTCTAACTGTTCCTACCTTTGCATTGAAATCCCCTAATATAATAGTTATTTCTTGGGGTTTACACTGTTCCATGGTCGCCTCTAGCTCCTCGTAAAAAGTGTCAATGTCTTCTTCTCCGCTATTACTTGTTGGTGCATAAACTTGAATTATGTTGATATCCATTGGTCTACCTCTCAATTTTACTAGCAGAATTCTGTCTGATACTGGCCAAAATCCTTTCACTGTTTTGCTTCTTTCTCTATCTAACATGATGCCTACTCCTCTTTCGTGTGTGGTTCCCCCAGAGTAAATTACATTTCCACTGTCGCGTTGTAATAATCCTGCTCCTGTCCATCTCATTTCACATAGTCCCAAGATGTTCAATTTCATTCTCTTCATTTCTTGACTGATGTTTTCTAGTTTTCCAACCTGGAATGCTGATCTAATGTTCCAAGTTCCTATTGCTAGTGTCTCTTTATTTTTGATCTTGCATACAGTTGCTTGATGACGATCGGGTGTCACCTGTAGCACATGACGCTCCCTACCGGACGAGGTGGCCGTGAAGCCCCCGTTAACGTCGTTAGCTCTAAATAGAATGTTGTGATTTGTCATGATTCTTCCTCTTTTCTTTTCTCTTTCTCACTGATACCTAAAAGGTGTCGTGGTTTATATCATTTGTTGTTCTTGAGCTGCTCGAACTGTCTGAATTAGTGATTTTCCTTTGTTGTTACATGTCTCTGTCACTGCATCTATCCATCTTCTTCTTTTCTCTTTTCACTGATACCTAAAAGGTGTCGTGGTTTATATCATTTGTCGTTCTTGTGCTGCTCAAATTGTCTGAATTAGTGATTTTCCTTTGTTGTTACATGTCTCTGTCACTGCATCTATCCATCTTCTTCTGGGTCTTCCTCTTGGTCTTTTCCCATGCATTCTCGAGAAGAACGCCCTTGATGGTGATTGGTGAGGATTCATTCTGACCAGGTGGCCGAACCATTTAAGTTGTTGTTGTTCTATATATTCTTGGCAGGGTTTTGTTCCTACTATTTTTCTTATGGTTTCATTTGGTATTCTATCTCATCTTGTGTTGTTTGTTACTTTTCTCAAGCATCGCATCTCACATGTATTGATCTTTCTTAAATGTGATTTAGAAATGGTCCATGTTTGACTTTCATAGCACAAACATGGAGCCTTTCTAAATCACATTTAAGAAAGTGATTTGTCATGATTATTCCAGGCAATATAAGAAGGTAGTTTGCCATTCCTTTCCTTCTTGGCAGTGACTGCACTAGTCGGAGATCGCAGCCATTGTCTCTATACATGAGATCCTCTGCCTGCCATCGCGGTGTGGGGACTATAACCGGCACTACTTGTCGGCTGCTCCCACAACACCATCCACCACCTGCTCCAATGGCTTCACATAACCCTAATAGGGGGGGGGGGGCTAAATGGGAGCTCCACTTTGCCCAAGGGTGTCCCGAAGAATAGCCGAGGAAAGGATACTTTACATTATATATCTATCTATCTATCTATTGACCTTTCGAGCCGTAACCGGCCCATAGGGCGTAGACCAAGATACACCTTCTCCTATATGAATTTTTGTTCTAGCAGTTTTCTTTTAAAGATATTTTATCAAATCTCGCCATCTGTCTCTGTTCTGTGCAAGCAGTTCTATCTCATTGAGGGAGCCGATTCCTGCTGCTCTTGCCTCTCTCATCAATGTTCTTCTCAGTGTCTCCCTGGGTCTTCCTCTTTTTCTTTTACCTGTTGTTTCCCATATGAGGGCTTGCTTTGCTATTCGATTATTATCTCTTCTCATCACATGTCCAACGTATGACCATCGTCTTTTCTTTATTACTGAAGATATTAACATTATATATATTACAGTAATATATTACATTATATATTACTACATCGTCTATGGTCTGCGTAAAGTATACGTCAAAAAAGCATAATAAACAACAAACGGAGGCGAAGGCGCACCTCACAGCACCAGAGCTGGAAGTTATCATCGACCCACAGCTGATGGCTTGCACCAGGATCGGTAAACCAGAACCATCCAGACCCTGCTCCACGTCTCCATGGTGCCTCTAGTAACAGACGAACCTGTCTAGTCTGGCTAAGCGAGTAGGGATCGAAGAGGGAAGACAACCCGGTACTCAAAAATGTCGTGTTGGAGTCGGATGTGTTGGGCTGAAAGGCGCAAATATCACAGTTATACTGCCAAAAAAAACACATCGCAAACACGCCCACTTAACGTCCTTTTAAGGGCGGATGACCGAGAGGTGTACTCCTTTAGTTATTGGACGAAGGCCAGCAAGCAACAAGAAACGTATTTTATTGAAGTGTCTGTGGACAGCATAATTTATATTCTAAAATAAATCATTTATAGAAAGTATACATTATACATTCATTGTTTATTAGGATCATCATCGCTGCAGACCGGGCACACCATAGGTGCTTCTAGAATCTCGAGAAAACCCTGGCCCGAGTGCACGAACTCCGTAGCACTGCCTGGGGTCCACGGTGTGGGGGGCAGATTTCTGCTGACAACTTAGCCCGGGCAGCGGCATATATTTATGGCCTACATATTTAGACTTTAACGGCTGGTGATTCTTTAACGTGCGCATGTGCACACGGGACCTCCTGTTTATTGCCGATATCTGAGAGGGCTAGACATCGGATCTGACTACCCAAGAGATCAGGGGAGGTAACGTCATAAAGAAACCACGAATTAATTTTTCCTATTTTTGAGAATCACCGCTTCTTCTGGTGGGTTGTGAACCCTCGTCCTTCCAGTTCTGAGACCGACGTGGTAGCTCTACACCACCCAGCCTTCAATCAACATTTGTAAACAATTGTTACAATGTGTTTTCTTCTATGAAAAGTCCCATGTTCGTTTTCAAATCAAAATTGGCCAAGACCTCGATGATAGAATGAAAAAGAAATACCTCTCAAGATGTCCATCAGCGGTTCCCATATCTGCCAATATCGACCCCCATGGGAGCAGCACGGTTATGGAGGTGACCGCTGTAGAAACATGAAGGGGCTTCACAATTTCTGTTTTTTTGTTTACTGTACCGAAGTGACTAAGAATTATTTGTTTACTGTACCGAAGTGACTGAGAATTATTTGTTTACTGTACCGAAGTGAATGAGAATTATTTGTTTACTGTACCGAAGTGACTGAGAATTATTTGTTTACTGTACCGAAGTGATTGAGAATTATTTGTTTACTGTCCCGAAGTGCCTGCGAATCATTTCTTTACTGTCCCGAAGTGAATGAGAATCATTTGTTTACTGTCCCGAAGTGAATGAGAATCCTTTGTTTACTGTCCCGAAGTAACTGAGAATCATTTGTTTACTGTCCCGAAGTTACTGAGAATCATTTGTTTACTGTCCCGAAGTGACTGAGAATCATTTGTTTACTGTCCCGAAGTGACTGAGAATCATTTGTTTACTGTCCCGAAGTGACTAAGAATCATTTGTTTACTGTCCCGAAGTGACTGAGAATCATTTCTTTACTGTCCCGAAGTGACTGAGAATCATTTGTTTACTGTCCCGAAGTGACTGAGAATCATTTGTTTACTGTCCCGAAGTGACTGAGAATCATTTCTTTACTGTCCCGTAGTGACTGAGAATCATTTGTTTACTGTCCCGAAGTGATTGAGAATCATTTGTTTACTGTCCCGAAGTGACTGAGAATCACTTGTTTACTGTCCCGAAGTGACTGAGAATCATTTGTTTACTGTCCCGAAGTGGCTGAGAATCATTTGTTTACTGTCCCGAAGTGACTGAGAATCATTTCTTTACTGTCCCGTAGTGACTGAGAATTATTTGTTTACTGTCCCGAAGTGTCTGAGAATCCTTTGTTTACTGTCCCGAAGTGACTGAGAATCATTTGTTTACTGTCCCGAAGTGACTGAGAATCATTTGTTTACTGTCCCGAAGTGACTGAGAATCATTTGTTTACTGTCCCGAAGTGACAGAGAATCATTTGTTTACTGTCCCGAAGTGGCTGAGAATCATTTGTTTACTGTCCCGAAGTGAATGAGAATCATTTGTTTACTGTTCCGAAGTGACTGAGAATCATTTCTTTACTGTCCCGAAGTGACTGAGAATTATTTGTTTACTGTCCCGAAGTGTCTGAGAATCCTTTGTTTACTGTCCCGAAGTAACTGAGAATCATTTGTTCACTGTCCCGAAGTGACTGAGAATCATTTGTTTACTGTCCCGAAGTGACTGAGAATCATTTCTTTACTGTCCCGAAGTGACTGAGAATAATTTGTTTACTGTCCCGAAGTGACTGAGAATCATTTGTTTACTGTCCCGTAGTGACTGAGAATCATTTGTTTACTGTCCCGAAGTAACTGAGAATCATTTGTTTACTGTCCCGAAGTAACTGAGAATCATTTGTTTACTGTCCCGAAGTAACTGAGAATCATTTGTTTACTGTCCCGAAGTAACTGAGAATCATTTGGTTACTGTCCCGAAGTAACTGAGAATCATTTGTTTACTGTCCCGAAGTAAAGGTAAGTTTTTTTTGTTTACTGTACCGAAGTAAAAGTAAGTTTTTTTTGTTTACTGTCCCGAAGTGACTGAGAATCATTTGTTTACTGTCCCGAAGTGACTGAGAATCATTTGTTTACTGTCCCGAAGTGACTGAGAGTCTTTTATTTACTGTCCCGATGCAAAGGTAAGTTTTTTTTGTTCACTGTACCGAAGTAAAAGTAAGTTTTTTTTGTTTACTGTACCGAAGTAAAAGTAAGTTTTTTTTGTTTACTGTACCGAAGTAAAAGTAAGTTTTTTTTGTTTACTGTACCGAAGTAAAAGTAAGTTTTTTTTGTTCACTGTACCGAAGTAAAAGTAAGTTTTTTTTGTTTACTGTACCGAAGTAAAAGTAAGTTTTTTTTGTTAACTGTACCGAAGTAAAAGTAAGTTTTTTTGTTAACTGTACCGAAGTAAAAGTAAGTTTTTTGTTTACTGTACCGAAGTAAAAGTAAGTTTTTTTTTGTTTACTGTACCGAAGTAGAAGTAAGTTTTTTTTTACTGTACCGAAGTAAAAGTAAGTTTTTTTGTTAACTGTACCAAAGTAAAAGTAAGTTTTGTGTTTACTGTACCGAAGTAAAAGTAAAGAAACCCTTATGGCACAAGATGACTGTACTGGTCCTTGTTTGAGATCCAATGGTCCTGGTGACGTTACGAGACACGTCCATTACTTGTCACTAATTGTGGAGACGTCACGAGACACGTCCATTACTTGTCACCAACTGTGGAGACGTCTCGAGACACGTCCATTACTTGTCACTAATTGGAGACGTCACGAGACACGTCCATTACTTGTCACCAATTGGAGACGTCACGAGACACGTCCATTACTTGTCACTAATTGGAGACGTCTCGAGACACGTCCATTACTTGTCACCAATTGGAGACGTCACGAGACACGTCAATTACTTGTCACCATCTGTGGAGACGTCTCGAAACACGTCCATTACTTGTCACTAGCTGTGGAGACGTCTCGAGACACGTCCATTTTTGTCACCGACTGTGGAGACGTCACGTGAGACGTCCATTACATGTCACCGACTGTTGAGACGTCTCGAGACACGTCCATTACTTGTCACCAACTGTGGTGACGTCTCGATACACGTCCATTACTTGTCACCAACTGTGGAGACGTCTCTAGACACGTCCATTACTTGTCACCAACTGTGGAGACGTCTCGAGACACGTCCATTACTTGTCACTAGCTGTGGAGACGTCACGAGACACGTCCATTACTTGTCACTAACTGTGGAGACGTCACGAGACACGTCCATTACTTGTCACTAACTGTGGAGACGTCACGAGACACGTCCATTACTTGTCACTAACTGTGGAGACGTCACGAGACACGTCCATTACTTGTCACTAACTGTGGAGACGTCACGAGACACGTCCATTACTTGTCACCAACTGTGGAGACGTCACGAGACACGTCCATTACTTGTCACTAACTGTGGAGACGTCACGAGACACGTCCATTACTTGTCACTAACTGTGGAGACGTCACGAGACACGTCCATTACTTGTCACTAACTGTGGAGACGTCACGAGACACGTCCATTACTTGTCACTAACTGTGGAGACGTCACGAGACACGTCCATTACTTGTCACTAACTGTGGAGACGTCACGAGACACGTCCATTACTTGTCACCAACTGTGGAGACGTCACGAGACACGTCCATTACTTGTCACTAACTGTGGAGACGTCACGAGACACGCCCATTACTTGTCACCAACTGTGGAGACGTCACGAGACACGTCCATTACTTGTCACTAACTGTGGAGACGTCACGAGACACGTCCGTTACATGTCACCGACTGTGTATTTGCTGATAGACTTTAACCGCACGCTAACCGTGGCTTCCGTCCTGTCGTACTCGCGACCTCGTCTGAACAAGTCCGGGATGATTCTGTTGAAGTTCCGGTTCATACCGCAGTAGATGATAGGGTCAAGGACGTGCGATGTCTTGGCTGCCAGGGCAGGCAGCACGGACAGCGTGGGCGACAGGGTCACGTGATTGGAGTAGGATTTCATCATGGCGACCACGGCATACGGAGTCCAGCAGGTCATGAAGCTTAGGCACATGATGATGGTGACCTGAGGGTGCAAACAGACATGAAGATTATGCACATGATGAGGGTGGAGGCAGATATTAAGATAAATTACGCGATGATGAGACCAAACCAGCATTTGATGAAATGAAAAACATCTTGTGCAGCAAGTCTGTGTCAATAGAAGTGAGAAAGAGAGTCCATCGGTGCTATATAGAACCAATTCTAACCTATGGATGCGAATCATCGACAGTAGACAAACAAATGGAAGACATCTTGTGTAACAAGTCTATGTCAATATAAGTGAGAAAGAGAGTTCAGTGGGTGCTATATAGAGCCCATTCTAAACTATGGACGCGAATCATGGACAGTAGACAAACAAATGGAAAACATCTTATGCAACAAGTCTATGTCAATAGAAGGGAGAAAGAGAGTCCATCGGTGCTATGCAGAGCCAATTCTAACCAATGGAAGCAAATCATGGACAGCAGACAAACAAATGAAAATGATTAGAGACCACAACGATGGGATTTCTCAGAAGAATGTTGAATTCCCCTGGACAGTTAAAAAGACCAATGAGGACATTCTCAAAGAGGCTACCACAAGTGGGATATCTTATGACAAATAATAAAGAAACAATCAATATTCTTTCAGGCACATCATGAGAAGAGGAAAGTGGAAATACTTGGTTACAACTGGCTAAATACAGGGAAAGAGAGATCGCGGACGACAAAGAGAGAAGATACTAGATAGCTTGGTGTCATGGCATGAAAAACAGTCAACAACAGAACTGATACGATGTACTGTAGATAGAAGATTGTGGAAGGACATGATCTCCTACCTAGGCCTACCGGTATGGCACATGATGATGTTAAAGCTCTAGGGGAGGTAATGGAAAACACACACACACACACAAAAGTGAATCATGAAGACTTTCCGCTACAGAAAGACAATACAAAAATTAACCATGGTTTCGACCTTTAGGGTCTTTGTCTTCTTTAGGGAACAAGCAGAATGTAAAGGCTAGAACAAAATAACATGATGAAATATGACAAAATCGTAATTAAGTCATGTTAATGTGTTATGAGCAAGGGCAGCTTTCATTGCACTGGGAAACATGGAAATCCAACGAAATTAGGTTAAATACAAAAATAAAAATTTTCAAATCAAATGTTAAGTCAGTACTATTATATGGCTGTGAAACATGGAGAACAACAAAATTGACAATCACGAAGATACAGACTTTCATTAATGGATGCTTACGCAGAATAAAAGGATGGATATGGCAGGACAAAATCACTAACGTAGAATTATGGAAATGTACCAGTCAAACACCAGTGGATATAGAGATACAGCAAAAAACAGAACGACGTGGAAGGTGTTTGTTGAAGACCTATGCTCCACAGGGAGCTAAAAAGGTAGAAGAAGAAGACTGTGTTATGAGTTAATTACAATTTCTTCATATTTGAATATCAAAATTGAAGGAATAGACCTGGAGACAGTTCGGAACTACAACTACCTGGGACATACTATAACCAGTGATGGAAAATGTACAACTGAAATAAACAAAAGAATAGGAAAGGCAAAAAGTAATTTTAATGTCATGAAGAACATACTAACATCAAAACAAATAACACCAGGGCTAAAACTAAGAATAGCAAAATGTTACATCTTCTCAATATTCCTATATGGTGCAGAAACATGGACATTAGACAAGAAAACAGAACAGAGAATTGAAGCCTTTCAAATGTGGATTTATAAAAGAATATGTAGAATTGGATGGAAAGAAAAGAAAACAAACGATGAAGTCTTAAAATTACTAAAAATGAAAAGACAACTACTAAACACAATTCAAACAAGACAAATGCGATTTTTGGGCCATGTTAAAAGACACAACAGCCTACTAAAAGTAATCCTGGAGGGGGAAATACAAGGTAAAAGAGGCAGAGGCAGACCAAAACTAAGATGGACGAGTAACATCAAAAGATGGACAAACCAGTCTATGACAACCTACACCATCAAAGCAAGAGACAGAGCAGAATGGCGCTCCATGGTAGCCAACCTTCGATGCGGAGATGGCACTTGATGATGATGAATGTGTTATGACCACTAGTCAACAAGGCACTTGATCTTGATATAAATTATTCACGTGAACCCTAAGGGTCAACCTAAACTCTAACAAGAAGCGAGTTACCTTCAAGAGCCTCATCTCTTTCCTCTCCCAAACTCTCATCTCGTTATTACGTGGCGTCCATTTTAACCGCTTGTGCCTCGTTCTGATTGTCAAATACAGGATCCGGAAGTAGCTGTAACACATGGTGGTTGTGGGTATGGCCAGGCAGCCAATGAAAGCCGCAGTTACAAACGACTTGTCCGGCTGTTCCCAGCTGAGGATAAGAGAAACAATTTGATTGGTCATTTCTCGTATATGAAGATAAGAACAAATATTAAATATACAAATTATTATGCGGGGCCTCTCTCCAATGGAAAGGATTAAACTGTTTTCACATTTTTCTTTAATCTCTAGTCTCCTCTCCTTTTCTATAATCTCCGGTCTCATCTCCTTTTCTTTAATCCCTAATCTCCTATCCTTTTCTTTAATCACTGGTCTCCTCTCCTTTTCTTTAATCTCTGGTCTCCTCTCCTTTTCTTTAATCTCTGTTCTCCTCTACTTTTCTTTAATCTCTAGTCTCCTCTCCTTTTCTATAATCTCTAGTCTCCTTTCCTTCTCTTTAATCTCTAGTCTCCTCTCCTTTTCTTTAATCTCTAGTCTCCTTTCCTTCTCTTTAATCTCTAGTCTCCTCTCCTTTTCTTTAATCTCTAGTCTCCTCTCCTTTTCTTTAATCTCTAGTCTCCTCTCCTTTTCTTTAATCTCTAGTCTCCTCTCCTTTTCTTTAATCTCTAGTCTTCTCTTCTTTTCTATAATCTCTAGTCTCCTCTCCTTTTCTTTAATCTCTAGTCTCCTCTCCTTTTCTTTAATCTCTAGTCTCCTTTCCTTTTCTTTAATCTCTAGTCTCCTCTCCTTTTCTTTAATCTCTAGTCTCCTCTCCTTTTCTTTAATCTCTAGTCTCCTTTCCTTTTCTTTAATCTCTAGTCTCCTCTCCTTTTCTTTAATCTCTAGTCTCCTCTCCTTTTCTTTAATCTCTAGTCTCGTCTCCTTTTCTTTAATCTCTAGTCTCGTCTCCTTTTCTTTAATCTCTAGTCTCCTCTCCTTTTCTTTAATCTCTAGTCTCGTCTCCTTTTCTTTAATCTCTAGTCTCCTTTCCTTTTCTTTAATCTCTAGTCTCCTCTCCTTTTCTTTAATCTCTAGTCTCGTCTCCTTTTCTTTAATCTCTAGTCTCCTCTCCTTTTCTTTAATCTCTAGTCTCCTCTCCTTTTCTTTAATCTCTAGTCTCCTTTCCTTTTCTTTAATCTCTAGTCTCCTCTCCTTTTCTTTAATCTCTAGTCTCCTCTCCTTTTCTTTAATCTCTAGTCTCCTCTCCTTTTCTTTAATCTCTAGTCTCCTTTCCTTTTCTTTAATCTCTAGTCTCCTCTCCTTTTCTTTAATCTCTAGTCTCGTCTCCTTTTCTTTAATCTCTAGTCTCCTCTCCTTTTCTTTAATCTATAGTCTCCTCTCCTTTTCTTTAATCTCTAGTCTCCTCTCCTTTTCTATAATCTCTAGTCTCCTCTCCTTTTCTTTAATCTCTAGTCTCCTCTCCTTTTCTTTAATCTCTAGTCTCCTCTCCTTTTCTTTAATCTCTAGTCTCCTCTCCTTTTCTATAATCTCTAGTCTCCTCTCCTTTTCTATAATCTCTAGTCTCCTCTCCTTTTCTATAATCTCTAGTCTCCTCTCCTTTTCTTTAATCTCTAGTCTCCTCTCCTTTTCTTTAATCTCTAGTCTCCTCTCCTTTTCTTTAATCTATAGTCTCCTCTCCTTTTCTATAATCTCTAGTCTCCTCTCCTTTTCTTTAATCTCTAGTCTCCTCTCCTTTTCTTTAATCTCTAGTCTCCTCTCCTTTTCTTTAATCTCTAGTCTCCTCTCCTTTTCTATAATCTCTAGTCTCCTCTCCTTTTCTATAATCTCTAGTCTCCTCTCCTTTTCTTTAATCTCTAGTCTCCTCTCCTTTTCTTTAATCTCTAGTCTCCTCTCCTTTTCTATAATCTCTAGTCTCCTCTCCTTTTCTATAATCTCTAGTCTCCTCTCCTTTTCTTTAATCTCTAGTCTCCTCTCCTTTTCTTTAATCTCTAGTCTCCTCTCCTTTTCTTTAATCTCTAGTCTCCTCTCCTTTTCTTTAATCTCTAGTCTCCTCTCCTTTTCTTTAATCTCTAGTCTCCTCTCCTTTTCCTGGACTGTCAAAAATTTTTAAAAGTTTGCCAAAAAAAAATTGCCGCTGCCTGGACAAAATTGATGGAGAAAAAATCTGGTCAGAACCGTTCAAGTATGGCAAGTTGGAGAATATATGCCTGTAAGGCGGGGGACACCAAAGCACACGCCTGCAGGTGTGAAAGTTAGGAACAAATCATATTTATGCTAACTACAGTCCTTCGGGAGACTAGGTAGCGCAGTTTGGAAAACCACCCGACTGGGGACCTTGGTAGCCTAGTTGGGAGAACAACCAGACTGGGGACCTTTATAGCCTAGTTGGGAGAACAACCAGACTGGGGACCTTTATAGCCTAGTTGGGAGAACAACCAGACTGGGGACCTTTATAGCCTAGTTGGGAGAACAACCAGACTGGGGACCTTTATAGCCTAGTTGGGAGAACAACCAGACTGGGGACCTTTATAGCCTAGTTGGGAGAACAACCAGACTGGGGACCTTTATAGCCTAGTTGGGAGAACAACCAGACTGGGGACCTTTATAGCCTAGTTGGGAGAACAACCAGACTGGGGACCTTTATAGCCTAGTTGGGAGAACAACCAGACTGGGGACCTTGGTAGCCTAGTTGGGAGAACAACCAGACTGGGGACCTTTATAGCCTAGTTGGGAGAACAACCAGACTGGGGACCTTTATAGCCTAGTTGGGAGAACAACCAGACTGGGGACCTTTATAGCCTAGTTGGGAGAACAACCAGACTGGGGACCTTTATAGCCTAGTTGGGAGAACAACCAGACTGGGGACCTTTATAGCCTAGTTGGGAGAACAACCAGACTGGGGACCTTTATAGCCTAGTTGGGAGAACAACCAGACTGGGGACCTTTATAGCCTAGTTGGGAGAACAACCAGACTGGGGACCTTTATAGCCTAGTTGGGAGAACAACCAGACTGGGGACCTTTATAGCCTAGTTGGGAGAACAACCAGACTGGGGACCTTTATAGCCTAGTTGGGAGAACAACCAGACTGGGGACCTTTATAGCCTAGTTGGGAGAACAACCAGACTGGGGACCTTTATAGCCTAGTTGGGAGAACAACCAGACTGGGGACCTTTATAGCCTAGTTGGGAGAACAACCAGACTGGGACCTTTATAGCCTAGTTGGGAGAACAACCAGACTGGGGACCTTTATAGCCTAGTTGGGAGAACAACCAGACTGGGGACCTTTATAGCCTAGTTGGGAGAACAACCAGACTGGGGACCTTTATAGCCTAGTTGGGAGAACAACCAGACTGGGGACCTTTATAGCCTAGTTGGGAGAACAACCAGACTGGGGACCTTTATAGCCTAGTTGGGAGAACAACCAGACTGGGGACCTTTATAGCCTAGTTGGGAGAACAACCAGACTGGGGACCTTGGTAGCCTAGTTGGGAGAACAACCTGACTGGGGACATTGGTAGCCTAGTTGGGAGAACAACCTGACTGGGGACCTTGGTAGCCTAGTTGGGAGAACAACCCGACTGGGGACCTTTGTAGCGTAGTTGGGAAAACAACCTGACTGGGGACCTTTGTAGCATAGTTGGGAACAACTGGGGACCTTGGTAGCCTAGTGGGACCCCGACCATGACCTGGTTTGGTGGGTGACTGGGGACCTTGGTGGCCTAGTTCGGAGAACAACCCGACTGGGGACCTTGGTAGCCTATTTGGGAAAAACCCGACTGGGGCCTTGGTAGCCTAGTTGGGAAAACAACCCGACTGGGGAGCTTGGTAGCCTAATTGGGAAAAAACCCGACTGGGGCCTTTGTATCGTAGTTGGGAAAACAACCCGACTGGGGACCTTGGTAGCTTTGTTGGGAAAACAACCCGACTGAGGGCCTTGGTAGCTTTGTTGGGAAAACCACCCGACTGGGGGCCTTGGTAGCTTTATTGGTAAAACCACCCGACTGGGGGCCTTGGTAGCTTTGTTGGGAAAACCACCCGACTTGGGGTCTTGGTAGCTTTGTTGGGAAAACAAACCGACTTGGGGTCTTGGTAGCTTTGTTGGGAAAACCACCCGACTTGTGGTCTTGGTAGCTTTGTTGGGAAAACCACCCGACTTGGGGTCTTGGTAGCTTTGTTGGGAAAACAAACTGACTTGGGGCCTTTGGTAGCTTTGTTGGGAAAACCACCCGACTTGGGGTCTTGGTAGCTTTGTTGGGAAAACCACCCGACTTGGGGTCTTGGTAGCTTTGTTGGGAAAACCACCCACTTGTGGTCTTGGTAGCTTTGTTGGGAAAACCACCCGACTTGGGGCCTTTGGTAGCTTTGTTGGGAAAACAAACTGACTTGGGGCCTTTGGTAGCTTTGTTGGGAAAACCACCCAACTGGGGGCCTTGGTAGCCTAGTTGGGAAAACCACCCAAATGGGGGCCTTGGTAGCTTTGTTGGGAAAACCACCCAACTGGGGGCCTTGGAAGCTTTGTTGAGAAAACCACCCGACTGGGGCTTTGATAGCTTTCTTGGGAAAACCACCCGACTTGGGATCTCGGTAGCTTTCTTGGGAAAACAACCCGACTGGGGGCGTCGGTAGCCTAGTTGGGAAAACAACCCGACTGGGGGCCTCGGTAGCGTTGTTGGAAAAACATCCAGACTGGGGCCTCGGTAGCCTAGTTGGGAAAACAACCTGACTGGGGGCCTCGGTAGCTTTGTTGGGAAAACAACCCGACTGGGGGCCTCGGTAGCCTAGTTGGGAAAACAACCCGACTGGGGGCCTTGATAGCAAAGCTGGGAAAACAACCCGACTGGGGCCTTGGTAGCTTTGTTAGGAAAACCACCCGACTGGGGGCCTTGGTAGCCTAGTTGTGAAAACAAACCGACTGGGGGCCTCGGTAGCCTAGTTGGGAAAAAACCCGACTGGGGGCCTTGGTAGCTTTGTTAGGAAAACCACCCGACTGTGGGCCTTGGTAGCTTTGTTGGGAAAACCACCCGACTGGGGGCCTTGGTAGCTTTGTTGGCAAAGCCACCCGACTAGGGGCTTTGATAGCTTTGTTGGGAAAACCACCCGACTTGGGGTCTCGGTAGCTTTCTTGGGAAAACCACCCGACTGGGGGCTTTGATAGTTTTGTTGTGAAAACCACCCGACTTGGGGTCTCGGTAGCTTTCTTGGGAAAACCACCCGACTGGGTGCCTTGGTAGTCTAGTTGGGAAAACCACCCGACTGGGCTACCGACGTTCGGACAACCCGTGTTCGATTTCCGCTGGAAGCAACTTATGAGTTGTGCTCGTGGTTTGAAAAAAAAATATACCCCCGTGGTCGACCCAGCCGCTGGCATAAATGGATAACAAGGTAGTATTCTGGGAAGGTGAAGAATGCCGTCTCCTATCGTGAGTTTCGATGCTTGAAGTGACACTATCCAGAAGTCTCCGAACACGTCTGGATTGTTGGCCGAGCACATATGGGTGGAAACTCGCGTGCTAAGACGCCGGTTCAAGTCTCGTACTTGACCATGACCTTGACTTGGCTGGAGATTAAAAAGCTGGTGAACCAAAACAGACGTTCTCCGTCCAGGCACGTGACCTAACACCCCCTGAAATCCTTCATGAACTCTTCCAATCGTCTGATACAGGCCCGTGTTTGAATGATGGCGCCAGGTATTAAGTTTCCCGAGACAGTTCTTGAAGGTCGTCTCGTGCTGGCCTCCATCACAGGCTTCCATCGATCTGGAAGTGACGTCATTTCGAGAGTGCCGCTCTCTTGTAAAAGTCATGACAGATGATAGCGTCCGTCGTAAAGGCTAACGATGTGTGGGTTTTACTTAACATTACTTTACTTGACATTACTTGACATTACATTACTTCACGTGGCTTTACCTTATAATCTATTTATCTATTGTCATTTCGAGCCCAAGACGGCACATAGGGCAGAACCACAATCTCAAAAACAGAAACCTTGCGTGCCAAAATGGCACATATTGCAGAGATCACTGCTTCTAAAATATATGGCTCTGTTTCCATAACAATACTTTTTACAATGACAGCTTGTCAAGCCATCGATCAACCTCCTTAGTCGCCTCTTACGACATGCCTGGAAGGTCACAATGTCATTATTCTTTACTTCCCCTCATAATGAGGCCCCGGTAACACACGGGAATTATATTAATTTACATTAAACTTCACTTCGCTTTACTTTATATGAATTTACATGAATTGAACTTAACTCGCTTTACTTTATTTTTACTTCACCTTACTTCACTTCAATTTACTTTTGTCCTGCTCTTTTGCCTTTCAGCGTCGAGGGAAGATGTTCTTACACGGCTAAAGTTGTATCTACTGTGCGTCACATCCTTGACGTCACCGATGGTTCATCGTCTACTAGGTCTGTGTTTGCCCCTCTTCTCATTGGCTGTTAGCATACATGTTTTCTGTGGGACTATGGTTGACCGGTAGTGTAATGTACCTGTCAGCCAATGAGAGGACAGAACACACAAATTGTTGACGTGTTGCGTATGTCACCCAATGAGAGGACAGAACACACAAGTTGTTGACGTGTTGCGTGTGACAGCCAATGAGAGGACAGAACACACAAGTTGTCGACGTGTTGAGTGTGTCAGCCAATGAGAAGACAGAACACACAAGTTGTTTGTTGACGTGTTGAGTGTGTCAGCCAATGAGAGGACAGAACACACACATTGTTGACGTGTTGCAAGTGTCAGCCAATAAGAGGACAGAACACACAAGTTGTTGACGTGTTGCGTGTGTCAGCCAATAAGAGGACAGAACACACAAGTTGTTGACGTGTTCCGTGTGTCAGCCATTGAGAGGACAGAACACACAAGTTGTTGACGTGTTGCGTGTGTCAGCCAATGAGAGGACAGAACACACAAGTTGTCGACGTGTTGCGTGTGTCAGCCAATGAGAGGACAGAACACACAAGTTGTTGACGTGTTGCGTGTGTCAGCCAATGGGAGGACGGAACACACAAGTTGTTGACGTGTTGCGTGTGTCAGCCAATGGGATGACGGAACACACAAGTTGTTGACGTGTTGCGTGTGTCAGGCAATGGGAGGACAGAACACACAAGTTGTTGACGTGTTGCGTGTGTCAGCCAATGGGAGGACGGAACACACAAGTTGTTGACGTGTTGCGTGTGTCAGCCAATGGGAGGACAGAATACAAAAGTTGCTGACGTAGCAGACAGATACTTACACCAATGTGCATGACGTCATATACGGCTCGGGCCCATATCGCCCCCATCCCAGAAGCGGGCAGGAAGCCCAGAACAAAGCGAAGAGCAGGGTTGACACAATCAGAGAGATAGCTATCGCCCTGTTGTGTTGGCGTGCTGCGGACAAAATACACGATATGTACAAATACAGTCATAATTAACAGAGAAATATATGGAGTCGTAGAAAAAACACACAGAAAGATGAGGGAATAGGCAATAGCTTGCGGATGGTTGAGGTGAGCACAGAGTGTGGCCAGTTTTACTGATGGTTAGCCTGCTTGATTCCTGATCAGGAAGGTCTGGGTTCTATCATCAGAAGTGGCTGATTTTTTATGAACCGATTAGGCTCCGTGGTTCACCAAGTCTCTAAAAATTAGAGATATACTGGGGAGGAGATCTGAGCACTTATTGACTATATGGATTTCCGTAGACTTAACTAAACTAACAACAAAACTAAACTAAACTAAACTAAACTAAACTAACTAACCTAAACTAAACTAAACTAAACTAAACTAACATAAACTAAACTAACATAAACTAAACTAACCTAAACTAAACTAACCTAACATAAACTAAACTAAACTAAACTAACATAAGCTAAACTAACCTAAACTAAACTAACCTAACAAACTAAACTAAACTAACTAACATAAACTAAACTAAACTAACATAAACTAAACTAAACTAACAGAAACTAACCTAAACTAAACTAAACTAAACTAAACTAACCTAACATAAACTAAACTAAACTAAACTAAACTAAACTAACCTAAACTAAACTAAACTAAACTAACCTAAACTAACCTAAACTAATCTAAACTAAACTAACCTAAACTAAACTAACCTAAACTAACCTAAACTAAACTAACCTAAACTAACCGAAACTAACATAAACTAAACTAAACTAACATAAACTAAACTAAACTAACAGAAACTAACCTAAACTAAACTAAACTAAACTAACCTAACATAAACTAAACTAAACTAAACTAAACTAAACTAAACTAAACTAAACTAAACTAAACTAATCTAAACTAAACTAACCTAAACTAAACTAACCTAAACTAACCTAAACTAAACTAAACTAACCTAAACTAACCTAAACTAAACTAAAATAAACTAAACTAACCTAACCTAAACTAAACTAAACTAAACTAAACTAAACTAACCTAAACTAACCTAAACTAAACTAACCTAAACTAAACTAAACTAAATTAAACTAAACTAAACTAAACTAAACTAAACTAAACTAAACTAAAGTAAACTAAACTAACATAAACTAACTTCAACTAAACTAAACTAAACTAAACTAAACTAAACTAAACTAAATTTATGTAGAAAAAATGTGGCGACACGTCAGCCACCGGTATCACGTCAGGTGTATGAATGTATGTGTGAATGGGTATGTATGTGTATGTTTGTGTGTGTATGTGTGTGTATGTGTGAGTATGTATGTGTATATATTTATGTATGTGTGTATGTATGTATGTATGTATGTATGTATGTATGTATGTATGTATGTATGTATGTATGTATGTATGTATGTATGTATGTATGTATGTATGTATGTATGTATGTATGTATGTATGTGTGTATGTATGGATGTATGTGTGCATGTATGTATGTATGTGTGTGTGTATGTATGTGTGTGTGTATATATGTATGTGTGTATGTATATATCGATGTGAGTATGTATGTGTGTATGTGTGTATGTATGTATGTGTGTATGTATGTATGTATGTATGTATGTATGTATGTATGTATGTATGTATGTATGTGTGTATGTATATATGCGTGTATATATGTGTGCATGTATGTATGTATGTATGTATATATGTGTGTGTATGTATGTGCGTATGTGTGTATGTGTAGTATGTGTGTATATGTGTATGTATGTGTATGTATGTGTATGTATGTGTGTATGTATGTGTATGTATGTATGTGTATGCATGCGTGTATGTGTATATGTTTGTGTATGTGTGTGTATGTGTGTATATGTGTATGTATGTGTGTATGTATGTATGTGTATGTATGTGCGTGTGTATGTATGTATGTATGTATGTATGTATGTATGTATGTATGTGTGTATGTATGTGTATGTATGTGTGTGTATGTATGTGTGTAAGTGTATATGTATGTCTGAGAGCCTGATCAAGACCAGACCTCTTCCAGCCTGATGACTCACCACAGTTGGGTTGTGTGATGATGAGCAGCCTGTTGAGGCTCATGACGGCCAAGATACTCATGCTGCTCACGCCGAAAAAGAAACCTGTGAACGCATTCCATTGACAACCTGTGAACATCGACAAGTAACCATTAATTTGTGGAGACGATAGATCATCTGGGACATAATAAACAGGGATTGAGTACTTTCAACATTAGACAATATGTGAATATAATAAACAGGGATTGAGTACTTTCAACATTAGATAATATGTGAACATAATAAACAGGGATTATTTTTCAACATTAGATAATATGTGAACATAATAAACAGGGATTAAGTACTTTCAATATTGGATAATATGTGGACATAATAAACAGGGATTATTTTTCAACATTAGATAATATGTGAACATAATAAACAGGGATTAAGTACTTTCAATATTGGATAATATGTGAACATAATAAACAGGGATTAAGTACTTTCAACATTAGATAATATGTGAACATAATAAACAGGGATTAAATACTTTCAACATTAGATAATATGTGAACATAATAAACAGGGATTATTTTTCAACATTAGATAATATGTGAACATAATAAACAGGGATTAAGTACTTTCAATATTGGATAATATGTGGACATAATAAACAGGGATTAAGTACTTTCAACATTAGATAATATGTGAACATAATAAACAGGGATTAAGTACTTTCAACATTAGATAATATGTGAACATAATAAACAGGGATTAAGTACTTTCAATATTGGATAACATGTGGACATAATAAGGGATTAAGTACTTTCAACATTAGGTAATATGTGAACATAATAAACATGGATTAAGTACTTTCAACATTAGATAATATGTGAACATAATAAACAGGATTAAGTACTTTCAACTTGGTTGCAATTGGGGAAATACAGGGAAAGAGCGATAGCTGATGACAAAGATAGAAGATACGATATACTGTGGATAGAAGGTTGTGGAAGGACATGATCGCCTACGCCAACCGGTATAGATCAGGTAGCCTCATCAAGGCCAGCTCCTTGTCGTGGGGATGGGGCTTAACAGTCACCAGGGACTGAAAACAAGACTGGCCAGGCCTTCCTACAACCGAGCAAGACCACAGTCTGCTCTAGCAAGTTCAAGTGCTGAAGTCGGAGGCAACCAGCCAAAAGGCGCACAACAATCAGGATGCCACGCACTCAACGCAAATGGAAGTATGTCTATGATGCAAGATCAGTACTCCAGGCACTACAATCCAGAAAATTACCACATCTGCAGACCTTATTGACTGAACTCTGCAAGCACCACAGGGTTGCCCTGCAGTGGATCCCGTCTCACTGTGGAATACCAGGAAATGAGAAAGCAGATCAGTTGGCAAAGGAAGGTTCAACAGGCACACAACTAGATACACCAGTTACATACCATCATAAGAAACAGATAATAAAATCAATCAGAGGACCACAAGCCCCAAATCAGGATGCCTTTCATAATATGAATAGATATGAACAAGTTATCATTATACGCCTAAGAACAGGACACAATCGACTCCATAGTCACATGTATACAAAATTCAAGATCGACACATCAACTACTTGTACATGTGGACAGGCACCCCAGACTGCTGAACACATACTTCAAGACTGCACTGAATATAGTAGACTGAGGAAAATCCATTGGCCCATAGATACAACACTACAGGCGCCCCAGACTGCTGAATACATACTTCAAGACTGTACTAAATATAGTAGACTGAGGAAAATCCATTGGTCCATAGATACAACACTACAGACAAAACTATATGGGCCACTGCAAGAATTACAAAAGACAGTAAAATTCATACAGGAAACGACATTGCTGATATAGACAATACTTCGAGCGAACGAAAGATAGATAGATAGATCAGGTAGAAAATAACACCCAGCGTTGCCTGCAATTTCTGACATTTTACATGCAGGATTATTGTCTACTGAATTCACCTGGCGCTGGTTGATGGCCCCCAATCCCTGACATTCTAAAAGCCCCGTATCACGGCAGCTGTCCACGATGTCTGATAACTGATTTCATGAACCTGTCAACTCATCCTATTATTTCTGCAGCTTTCCAGCGACGGTATCTGTCGATGGGTGTCCTCATGCGATTGAAGCAATGACGTTTATCACCGACACTTTAGTTATGCCCATGTGAACTGTAAACATGTGTTTATGATGTGTGATTTCCGCATTAAACATCAACCGGTATGGAGCAGCTAAACTAATAGAAAGGCAAGACAAGCTTCAACGTTTCGGCAAAAGTTTTTATCAGGTATCGCTCTCTCTCTCTCTCTCTCTCTCTCTCTCTCTCTCTCTCTCTGTGTGTTATTAAGACTCAATCAGAATAGGATTCCAGATTCTCTAGCTGTCTGTTTTAGTGACAGATACATTCTGATTGAATACCTGTTAAAACGTTGCACAGTGTTCTGCGTCAGTGGCCCAGTGCATCCAAATTAAACTCAAACTAAACATTGGCGGCAAGAATGGCGGGAAAGGACGGTGGCCAGAGATTACGTAGAGTTCGGTTAAAAGAAAAATAGAGAATACGCCAGGTAGGATTTAATGAGGTCAAATTGAATCAAACAGGGACAAATAAAATGAGGTGTCACGTCAGGTGCGAAGTTAACGACATGAAATCTTTCATGATTTCTCAAACAATCGTCTCCATCAGTACATCAACAACATCAAGACGATCGCCTCCATCTGTACATCAACAACATCAAGACGATCGCCTCCATCTGTACATCAACAACATCAAGATGATCACCTCCATCTGTACTTCAACAACATCAAGATGATCACCTCCATCAGTACATCAACAACATCAAGATGATCGCCTCCATCAGTACATCAACAACACCAAGATGATCGCCTCCATCAGTACATCAACAACATCAAGATGATCACCTCCATCTGTACATCAACAACATCAAGATGATCGCCTCCATCAGTACATCAACAACATCAAGATGATCACCTCCATCAGTACATCAACAACATCAAGACGATCGCCTCCATCTGTACATCAACAACATCAAGATGATCACCTCCATCTGTACTTCAACAACATCAAGATGATCACCTCCATCAGTACATCAACAACATCAAGATGATCGCCTCCATCAGTACATCAACAACACCAAGATGATCGCCTCCATCAGTACATCAACAACATCAAGATGATCGTCTCCATCAATACATCAACAACACCAAGATGATCGCCTCCATCAGTACATCAACAACACCAAGATGATCGCCTCCATCAGTACATCAACAACATCAAGATGATCGCCTCCATCAGTACATCAACAACATCAAGATGATCGCCTCCATCAGTACATCAACAACATCAAGATGATTGCCTCCATCAGTACATCAACAACATCAAGATGATTGCCTCCATCTGTACATCAACAACACCAAGATGATCGCCTACATCAGTACATCAACAACATCAACAACATCAAGATGATCACCTCCATCACTACATCAACAACATCAAGACGATCACCTCCATCATTACATCAACAACATCAAGACGATCGCCTCCATCAGTACATCAACAACACCAAGATGATCGCCTCCATCAGTACATCAACAACATCAAGATGATCGCCTCCATCAGTACATGAACAACATCAAGATGATTGCCTCCATCAGTACATCAACAACATCAAGATGATCGCCTCCATCAGTACATCAACAACATCAAGATGATCACCTCCATCAGTACATCAACAACATCAAGATGATCGCTTCCATCAGTACATCAACAACATCAAGATGATCACCTCCATCAGTACATCAACAACATCAAGATGATTGCCTCCATCAGTACATCAACAACATCAAGATGATTGCCTCCATCTGTACATCAACAACACCAAGATGATCGCCTCCATCAGTACATCAACAACATCAAGATGATCACCTCCATCACTACATCAACAACATCAAGACGATCACCTCCATCATTACATCAACAACATCAAGACGATCGCCTCCATCAGTACATCAACAACACCAAGATGATCGCCTCCATCAGTACATCAACAACATCAAGATGATCGCCTCCATCAGTACATGAACAACATCAAGATGATTGCCTCCATCAGTACATCAACAACATCAAGATGATCGCCTCCATCAGTACATCAACAACATCAAGATGATCACCTCCATCAGTACATCAACAACATCAAGATGATCGCTTCCATCAGTACATCAAAAACATCAAGATGATCACCTCCATCAGTACATCAACAACATCAAGATGATTGCCTCCATCAGTACATCAACAACATCAAGATGATTGCCTCCATCTGTACATCAACAACACCAAGATGATCGCCTCCATCAGTACATCAACAACATCAAGATGATCACCTCCATCACTTCCCAGGGCAGGCAGACCTCTAGATCAACACTGAAAACCCCCAAAATGAGGGACATTACCGAGACATACTCGCTGTCATGGTGGAACTGAATCAAGAGCTACTACAACAAGATACCAACATCAACCACCGGGGGGGGTGGTGTCGGGGGAAGGGAAGGCTCATGGAGTTTAAACTCAACAGCTCAAATTAGGATCAGTATTGGTATAACGTGTCTTTAATACACCAAAAAGTGTCTAATAAACTTACAAGTGTCTTTAACAAAATTACAAGTGTCTTTAACAAAGTTACAAGTGTCTTTAATACACTTACAAGTGTCGTTAACAAAATTACAAGTGTCTTTAACAGAATTACAAGTGTCTTTAACAAAATTACAAGTGTCTTTAACAAAATTACAAGTGTCTTAACAAAATTACAAGTATCTTTAACAAAATTACAAGTGTCTTTAATACACTTACAAGTGTCTTTAATACACTCACGAGTGTCTTTAACAAAATTACAAGTGTCTTTAATATACTTACAAGTGTCTTTAACAAAATTACAAGTGTCTTTACCAAAATTAGAAGTATCTTTAACAAAATTACAAGTGCCTTTAATACACTTACAAGTGTCTTTACCAAAATTACTAGTGTCTTTAACAAAATTGCAAGTGTCTTAATAAACTCACAAGTGTATTTAACAAAATTACAAGTGTCTTTAACAAAATTACAAGTGTCTTCATAAACTTACAAGTTTCTTTAACAAAATTACTAGTGTCTTTAACAAAATTGCAAGTGTCTTAATAAACTCACAAGTGTATTTAACAAAATTACAAGTGTCTTTAACAAAATTACAAGTGTCTTCATAAACTTACAAGTTTCTTTAACAAAATTACTAGTGTCTTTAACAAAATTACAAGTGTCTTTAACAAAATTACGAGTGTCTTTAACAAAATTACAAGTGTCTTCATAACTTATAAGTGTCTTCAACAAAATTACAAGTGTGTAACAAACTTACGAGTGTCTTTAACGAAATTACAAGTGTCTTTAACAAAATTACAAGTGTCTTTAACAAAATTACTAGTGTCTTTAACAAAATTACAAGTGTCTTTAACAAAATTTATATTGTCTTTAACAAAATTACTAGTGTCTTTAACAAAATTACAAGTGTCTTTAACAAAATTACTAGTGTCTTTAACAAATTTACAAGTGTCTTTAACAAAATTACTAGTGTCTTTAACAAAATTACTAGTGCCTTTAACAAAATTACTAGTGTCTTTAACAAAATTACAAGTGTCTTTAACAAAATTACAAGTGTCTTTAACAAATTTACAAGTGTCTTTAACAAAATTACTAGTGTCTTTAACAAAATTACTAGTGCCTTTAACAAAATTGCTAGTGTCTTTAACAAAATTACTAGTGTCTTTAACAAAATTACAAGTGTCTTTAACAAAATTTATATTGTCTTTAACAAAATTACTAGTGTCTTTAACAAAATTACAAGTGTCTTTAACAAAATTACTAGTGTCTTTAACAAATTTACAAGTGTATTTAACAAAATTACTAGTGTCTTTAACAAAATTACTAGTGCCTTTAACAAAATTACTAGTGTCTCTAACAAAATTACAAGTGCCTTTAACAAAATTACAAGTGTCTTTAACAAAATTACAAGTGTCTTTAACAAAATTACAAGTGTCTTTAACAAATTTACAAGTGTCTTTAACAAAATTACTAGTGTCTTTAACAAAATTACTAGTGTATTTAACAAAATTACTAGTGCCTTTAACAAAATTACAAGTGCCTTTAACAAAATTACAAGTGTCTTTAACAAAATTACTAGTGTCTTTAACAAAATTACTAGTGTCTTTAACAAAATTACTAGTGCCTTTAACAAAATTACTAGTGTCTTTAACAAAATTACAAGTGTCTTTAACAAAATTACAAGTGTCTTTAACAAATTTACAAGTGTCTTTAACAAAATTACTAGTGTCTTTAACAAAATTACTAGTGCCTTTAACAAAATTACTAGTGTCTCTAACAAAATTACAAGTGCCTTTAACAAAATTACAAGTGTCTTTAACAAAATGACTAGTGCCTTTAACAAAATCACTAGTGCCTTTAACAAAATTACAAGTGTCTTTAACAAAATTACAAGTGTCTTTAACAAAATTACAAGTGTCTTTAACAAAATGATGAGTGTCTGGAGATAAAAAAAATTTTAACAAGAACACAAAACACAAATGGTTAAACTCGTGTATGATACCCGAGTTAACCCATATATGGCTGTGAATATTCAAAATGATCGCCTATGCCAACCGGTATGGCACATGATCATGATGCCTGCGACACCTACCGGCAAAAAAGTAGAACAGAACAAAAGAAGAAATCAATAATGTGCGTTTATTTTTCTATCTAAGTCTACCTATGAGCATTTCTATTAAATGTTAACACTTTGTTTTGTTTTCAAGGTTTGAGCGCCTACACACGCGGCAGACAATTACGGTTTTGTTAGCAAGTCGGTGACGGACTGTACGGTCGCAGACTTGGCAGACTCAAATCTCAGGTTTCAAGTTTGCCATACTCAAGTTATGGTTTGAAAACAAAAAATGTGATTAAAGCCAGAAAAATAAATCGTTGTCACACTAATCATCGGATGTCATAATATAAATAATCTAAGGTGTGATGATGATACGGGAGTCGCGACAGCTCAGCGGGTAGTGAACTGGACTACAAAGGACGAGGGGTAAGGTTCGATCCAAATCGACGGCTTCCGGGTTCACCCAGCCTTAAATGGGTACTGGATTTTTTTCTGGGAAAGTAAAGCAGCGCGGGCGTAATACCGACCACATTACCCCAAAAATCATGTGCTGAAGGTCTGTAAAATATAGGGTCACTAACACCATATTTCCCTATACGCCACTTGGCGTGACGGGGGTACTTTAGTTTTTTTTACTTATGATGATGATGATGATACAGTCTTGATGGATAAGAGTGAAAATGAGTTACAAGAAATGTTGGACATTATAGTGAAGGAAAGCAAAAATAAATTACTCAGCCTTAATAGCAATCAGACAGGAGTAATGGTAACAACAAAGAAAAGACATCACCACAATGCACAGTAAAGACAAGTGGAACAATATTAAAACAGGTAAATGAATTTAAATATTTGGGAACTTTGTTAACCTCAGACGGAAGATGTACAAAAGAGGTGAGATGTAGAATGGCTCAGGTAAAAACAGTTTTCCAAAAAATGAAGAAGATACTATGCAATCCATTTTTGACAATAGAAACAAGAAAAAGAGTTCTTAAATGTTATGTAGAGCCAGTCTTAACATATGGATGTGAATCATGGGCAATAGGACAACAGACAAGAAAATCACTGGAGTCTGTAGAAGTGTGGTTTTACAGAAGAATGTTGAGAATACCATGAACAGCTAAGAAGAGTAATGAAAACGTTCTGAAAGAGGCCAAAGCAAAAAGAGAGCTAATTTCCAATATTAGGAAGAAACGATCATCATTTTTTGGCCATGTAATGAGAAGAGAACAACTGGAATATATTGTAACAACTGGGAAAATTGAGGGACGAAGAGATAGAGGGAAGTAAAGAGAAAAGATAACAGACAGCTTAAGAGAATGGCTTGGCAGAAGGTCAACAACAGAAATGATAAATAACTGTCCAGATCGAAAGTTGTGGAGAAACATGGTCACCTACGTCAGCAGACACTTGTTAGTGATGATATCATACCTGTTTTACAACGCTCTCAATCGGCGCTGTTTAATGCCGAGCCTGCTTATGACATGGTGCCATCGACTTGACATCCCTAGCGTCCTAGTTTTCCTATTTTATGTTTTCCTAGTTTATATTTTTCTATATATGTTTTCCTAGTTTATGTTTTCCTACTTTATGTTTTCCTAGTTTATGTTTTCCTAGTTTATGTTTTCCTACTTTATGTTTTTCTAGTTTATGTTTTCCTAGTTTATGTTTTCCTAGTTTATGTTTTCCTAGTTTATGTTTTTCTAGTTTATGTTTTCCTAGTTTATGTTTTCCTAGTTTATGTTTTTCTAGTTTATGTTTTCCTAATTTATGTTTTCCTAGTTTATGTTTTCCTAGTTTATGTTTTCCTAATTTATGTTTTCCTACTTTATGTTTTTCTAGTTTATGTTTTCCTAGTTTATGTTTTCCTAGTTTATGTTTTCCTAGTTTATGTTTTTCTAGTTTATGTTTTCCTAGTTTATGTTTTCCTAGTTTATGTTTTTCTAGTTTATGTTTTCCTAGTTTATGTTTTCCTAATTTATGTTTTCCTAATTTATGTTTTCCTAGTTTATGATTTTCTACTTTATGTTTTCCTAGTTTATGTTTTTCTACTTTATGTTTTCCTACTTTATGTTTTCCTAGTTTATGTTTTCCTACTTTATGTTTTCCTACTTTATGTTTTCCTAGTTTATGTTTTCCTACTTTATGTTTTCCTAGTTTCTGTTTTCCTACTTTATGTTTTCCTAGTTTATGTTTTCCTACTTTATGTTTTCCTAGTTGATGTTTTCCTAGTTTATGTTTTCCTACTTTATGTTTTCCTACTTTATGTTTTCCTAGTTTATGTTTTCCTAGTTTATGTTTTCCTACTTTATGTTTTCCTACTTTATGTTTTCCTAGTTTATGTTTTCCTACTTTATGTTTTCCTAGTTTCTGTTTTCCTACTTTATGTTTTCCTAGTTTATGTTTTCCTACTTTATGTTTTCCTAGTTCATGTTTTCCTAGTTGATGTTTTCCTAGTTTATGTTTTCCTACTTATGTTTTCCTAGTTCATGTTTTCCTAGTTGATGTTTTCCTAGTTCATGTTTTCCTAGTTGATGTTTTCCTAGTTCATGTTTTCCTAGTTCATGTTTTCCTAGTTTATGTTTTCCTAGTTGATGTTTTCCTATCGCTAAATCTGACTCAGCCAACTTTAGAGCTAAGTAAAGACATATTTGACAATTACGTTCTCGTCTCTTCATTTTAATTATTGTAATGTTACTATGAATGTTACTGTTATTGTTATTATTGTTATCATCATCAAATGAACTATTACTATTGCAATAGTAAACTGGCGTCAGTGTCCCCGCAGCAAACAGTCGGATGTCCTTCGAACATGCCTGACAGCCCTAGTCTAGAGTCTGTTTGTTATCAAAAACAGCTACCCTTCCCTATTCTGTCCACGAAACCCACCTTTTCTCTTCTGTCCCCAACCCCACCTCTTCTCTTCTGTCCATGAAACCAACCTTCCCTCTTCTGTCCACGAAACCCACCTTTTCTCTTCTGTCCCCCAACCCCACCTCTTCTCTTCTGTCCATGAAACCAACCTTCCCTCTTCTGTCCACGAAACCCACCTTTTCTCTTCTGTCCCCCAACCCCACCTCTTCTCTTCTGTCCATGAAACCAACCTTCCCTCTTCTGTCCACGAAACCCACCTTTTCTCTTCTGTCCCCCAACCCCACCTCTTCTCTTCTGTCCATGAAACCAACCTTCCCTCTTCTGTCCACGAAACCCACCTTTTCTCTTCTGTCCCCCAACCCCACCTCTTCTCTTCTGTCCATGAAACCAACCTTCCCTCGTCTGTCCATGAAACCAGCCTTCCCTCTTCTGCCCATGAAACCAACCTTCCCTCTTCTGCCCATGAAACCAACCTTCCCTCTTCTGCCCATGAAACCAACCTTCCCTCTTCTGCCCATGAAACCAACCTTCCCTCTTCTGTCCCCGAACCCCACCTTCCCTCTTCTGTCTATGAAACCCACCTTCCCTATTCTGCCCATGAAACCCACTTTCCCTATTCTGCCCATGAAACCCACCTTCCCTATTCTGCCCATGAAACCCACCTTACCTCTTCTGTCCATGAAACCACCTTCCCTCTACCACCCCCAGAACTACCCACTTCCATCTACCACCCCCAGAACCACCCACTTCCCTCTACCACCCCCAGAGCCCACTTCCCTCTACCACCCCCCGAACCACCCACTTCCCTCTACCAACCCCAGAACCACCCACTTCCCTCTACCACCCCCAGAGCCCACTTCCCTCTACCACCCCCAGAGCCCACTTCTATCTACCACCCCCAGAGCCCACTTCTATCAACCACCCCCAGAGCCCACTTCCCTCTAACGCAAACAAAGCCCACCTTCCCTCTACAGCAACCAAAACCCACTTTCCCTCTGCCGTAACCAAAGCCCACCTGCTAAAATCAACAACTGCTATCGATCCATGAAACATCAGATGCGGCAAGGAGGCTGGACCTTTGACGAACACACCGGAAGTCAACACGACATACCCTGCATGGGAACCCCCAGGGGAGACATCAAAGAGCAGGCCACACTACTTGGAGATGACAGATGTATAGGAAGATGAAGAAGGGATCATCTTTTTTGTAAGAAATCGGCACAAAATAAGACAAACTGCGCATGTTGGTGGAAGGCCAGTGCTTCATGTGAAGTTGAAAGGTAGTAGAAGATTGTTTATTATCATCATAAGGTGCCATTCCGGTTGGCGTTGGCGATCATCATTCTCCCAATCTCTCGGTCCCAGATGCAAGACATAATTCCAGCCGGTGATCTTTTATTATGACATTTGGATAAACTGTTCAATATTTGTTCTCTTGGTTTTCTTCTGCTCTTTTTTCCATCCATTCTATCTGTTGTTATAGTATTCTCAATGCCTTCTTTCCATCCATTCTATCTGTTGTTATAGTATTCTCAATGCCTTCTTTCCATTCATTCTGTCTGTTGTTATAGTATTCTCAATGCCTTCTTTCCATTCATTCTGTCTGTTGTTATAGTATTCTCAATGCCTTCTTTCCATTCATTCTGTCTGTTGTTTAGTATTCTCAATGCCTTCTTTCCATTCATTCTGTCTGTTGTTATAGTATTCTCAATGTCTTCTTTCCATTCATTATGTCTGTTGTTATAGTATTCTCAATGTCTTCTTTCCATTCATTATGTCTGTTGTTATAGTATTCTCAATGTCTTCTTTCCATTCATTCTGTCTGTTGTTATAGTATTCTCAATGTCTTCTTTCCATCCAATCTGTCTGTTGTTACAGTATTCCCAATGTCTTCTATCCATCCAATCTGTCTGTTGTTATAGTATTCTTAATGCCTTCTTTCCATTCATTCTGCCTGTTGTTATAGTATTCTCAATGTCTTCTTTCCATCCAATCTGTCTGTTGTTATAATATTCTCAGTGTCTTCTATCCATCCAACCCTGTCTGTTGTTATAGTATTCTCAATGCCTTCTTTCCATTCATTCTGCATGTTGTTATAGTATTCTCAATGCCTTCTTTCCATTCATTCTGCATGTTGTTATAGTATTCTCAATGTCTTCTTTCCATCCAATCTGTCTGTTGTTATAATATTCTCAGTGTCTTCTATCCATCCAACCCTGTCTGTTGTTATAGTATTCTCAATGTCTTCTATCCATCCATTCTGCATGTTGTTATAGTATTCTCAATGTCTTCTTTCCATCCAATCTGTCTGTTGTTATAGTATTCTCAATGCCTTCTTTCCATTCATTCTGCATGTTGTTATAGTATTCTCAATGTCTTCTATCCATCCAACCCTGTCTGTTGTTATAGTATTCTCAATGTCTTCTTTCCATCCAATCTGTCTGTTGTTATAGTATTCTCAATGTCTTCTATCCATCCATTCTGCATGTTGTTATAGTATTCTCAATGTCTTCTTTCCATCCATTCTGCATGTTGTTATTGTATTCTCAATGTCTTATTTCCATCCATTCTGCATGTTGTTATAGTATTCTCAATGTCTTATTTCCATCCATTCTGCCTGTTGTTATAGTATTCTCAATGCCTTTTTCCATCCATTCTGCCTGTTGTAATAGTATTCTCAATGCCTTCTTTTCACATCACATGCCCAATAAATGTAGACTGTCTCTTTCTTATTATTTTGATGATATTTCTGGTTTCTCCAGCTCGTTTTAAACATTCTTCATTTGTCATTTTTGCTGTCCATGGAATTCGTAACATTCTTCTGATAAACCACATCTGAGCTGCATCTAATGTTCTTTGTGTTGTCTTACTTATTGTCCATGATTCGCTTCCATATAGTCGAACAGGTTCGGTGTAGCACTTTAGGACACCGAAGAATGTTAGTAACGTTAATTAAGCTACCCGATACATTACGTAAGAGTTGCGAAACGCTTTTTTAAAGACTGGAATATCCGATTTCAGTAAGGTTTTTAGTCCACGACGAAGACAAATAGTAAGAGATAAATATTTATTTTTTGGGGTGGGGGGATTCGAGAGGAGAACTAGATAAATACAACAGAGTGTAGCCAAATATAGACATAGCTGGCTTCAGGCTCAACTACAGGCAACGACATTCATTGGGTGTCGTCTCCCCATCAAAGGTTGGCTACCATGGAGCGACATTCACTGGGTGCCATCTCCACATCGAAGGTCGGCTACCATGGAGCGACATTCACTGGGTGCCATCTCCACATCGAAGGTTGGCTACCATGGAACGCCATTCATTGGGTGCCATCTCCACATCGAAGGTTGGCTACCATGGAGCGACATTCACTGGGTGCCATCTGCACATCGAAGGTCGGCTACCATGGAGCGACATTCACTGGGTGCCATCTCCACATCGAAGGTTGGCTACCATGGAACGCCATTCATTGGGTGCCATCTCCACATCGAAGGTTGGCTACCATGGAGCGACATTCACTGGGTGCCATCTGCACATCGAAGGTCGGCTACCATGGAGCGACATTCATTGGGTGCCATCTCCACATCGAAGGTCGGCTACCATGGAACGCCATTCATTGGGTGCCATCTCCACATCGAAGGTTGGCTACCATGGAGCGACATTCACTGGGTGCCATCTCCACATCGAAGGTCGGCTACCATGGAGCGACATTCATTGGGTGCCATCTCCACATCGAAGGTCGGCTACCATGGAGCGACATTCACTGGGTGCCATCTCCACATCGAAGGTCGGCTACCATGGAGCGACATTCATTGGGTGCCATCTCCACATCGAAGGTTGGCTACCATGGAACGCCATTCATTGGGTGCCATCTCCACATCGAAGGTTCACCTTTTATAGAAGTAATGATTGACAATTTTAGGATTGCAAAGATTGAGACAGCTAGAAATAACATTTCGAAACAGGGAAAGCGTATCTGAGTCTATGGGCCAACGACGGCTCGAAAGATAGATAGATAGATAGACAGACAGACAGATAGACAGACAGACAGATAGACAGACAGACAGATATATAGATAGATAGATAGATAGATAGATAGATAGATAGATAGATAGATAGATAGATAGATAGATAGATAGATAGATAGATAGATAGATAGATAGATAGATAGATAGATAGATAGATAGATAGATAGATAGATAGATAGATAGATAGATAGATAGATAGATAGATAGATAGATAGATAGATAGATAGATAGATACGTATATATATATATATATATATATATATATATATATATATATATATATAGACAATCTCTCAGCTAGAACTAAAACTGCACGTTTGTTGTCAATCTAGCAACTGTGAATACATATCCTGGCGATTGCGTAATCAGTTTGTGCGTGCTTTGTAATTCTCGTCTTTGAAATCTGATGTTAACGTCACAATGAATGTATGATTTCAAAGAAGACAAAAAAATGGGAGTGGTGCCGGGAGATGGAGATCTGTGCATCTCTGTTTATGTTGCTCTCGTTAACAATCAATACTTTATTTGGTAGCGCCGAGCGGAGAAATACCTCAATGTGACTCAACTATCGAGAATTGGCAAATAATTGATGTGCTGCGGTAAAGCTGGTTGCATGTGGTGGGGTGTCACGTACACTCGTACAAGGTGACAGCTTTACACACACACACACAAAGAAACACAACAAAGAACTGATGCTTCGGTATACACCCGGCCTTCTTTAGAAAACAAGAAACGCACAAACGAACAACGAAATAAAGATAAACGCTACTACATCTTGGATGAGCGGACTAGTAAATCATCATTTGCCATATCGGTTGGCAAAGGCGATCATGTCCTTCCACAATCTTCTATCCACAGTACATCGTATCAGTTCTGTTGTTGACTGTTTTCCATGCCATGACACTAAACTATCTTGTATCTATTCTCTTTGTCGTCCGCGATCTCTCTTTCCTTTTATTTTGCCAGTTGTAACCAAGTATACCAACTTTCCTCTTCTCATGATGTGCTCGAAAAATGTTGATTGTTTCTTTCTTAAGTTTTTTAGGAGCTCCCTTTTTGTGTTGGCCTCTTTGAGAATTTCCTCGTTGGTCTTTCTAGCTGTCCAGTGAACTTTCAACATTCTTCTGAGAAATCCCATCTCTAAGGTCTCCATAGGTCAGAATATGCTCTATATTGCACTGATGAACTCTCTTTCTCACTTCTATTGACATAGATTTGTTGCATAAGATGTTTTTCATTTTCTTAAATGCTATTATAGCCTGAGCTATTGTGATTTTTATTTCTGTGGTGCATCTTCAATCTGACGTTATTATTGTGTCCAAGTATTTGACGCTCTCCACTTGTTTCAGATTTGTCCTGTTTATTTTTATGCTGCATGATGGTGATGATTATTTCTTCGATATGACCATTACTTCTGTTTTCTTACTACTCAGACTGTGACCTTTCTTGTTGCTTTCTTTCACTATTATGTTATCTATTCTTTCTGGTTGTTCATTCTCTGTCTCTGCTGTGTGATCAAGGATATCAATGAGAGACAGAACGTGGAACAAGAAATGAAAGAATAAAATGGAGACACGGATATAGCTTTAGAGGGGATATAGAAGTCTATTGGGGAGACTAGAGGGGATATAGAAGTATATTGGGGAGACTAGAGGGGATATAGAAGTCTATTGGGGAGACTAGATGGGATATAGATGTCTGTTGGGGATGCTAGAGGGGATACAGAAGTCTGTTGGGGATACTAGAGGGGATATCGAAGTTTGTTGGGGAGAATGAGGGGATACAGAAGTCTGTTGGGGAGACTAGAGGGGATATAGAAGTTTGTTGGGTAGACTAGAGAGGATACAGAAGTCTGTTGGGGATACTAGAGGGGATATAGAAGTTTGTTGGGGAGGCTAGAGGGGATACAGAAGACTATTGGGGATACTAGAGGGGATATAGAAGTTTGTTGAGGAGACTAGAGGGGATACAGAAGTATGTTGGGGAGACTAGAGGGGATATAGAAGTTTGTTGGGGAGGCTAGAGGGGATATAGAAGTTTGTTGGGGAGACTAGAGTGGATATAGAAGTGTGTTGGGGAGGCTAGAGGGGATACAGAAGTCCGTTGGGGATACTAGAGGGGATATAGAAGTTTGTTGCGGAGACAAGAAAGGACATAGAAGTGTGTTGGGGATACTAGAGGGGATATAGAAGTCTGTTGAGGAGACTAGAGGGGATATGGAAGTCTGTTGGGGATACTATAGGTAATATTGAAGTCTGTTGGGGAGACTATAGGGATATAGATGTCTGTTGGGGAGACTAGAGGGGATATAAACGTCTGTTGGGGAGACTAGAGGGGATATAAACGTCTGTTGGGGAGACTAGAGGGGATATAGAAGTCTGTTCTTGGCAGATATAGTAACGATATTGATAAGAACTGAGCGGCATGATACCAGTAGATATCAATGTAAACATGAACATGGAGGCACGGCGACTGTCAGTAACTGAGCTGACATTGTCGGCGAAACATTGAAGCGGATGGCTTGTGCAATGATTAGTGAGGCAGAACCATCGAGACCTTTCTCCAACTCTTTGTAGTGCCTCTACGAACAGAATTTCCAGTCTCGTCTGGAAACTCACCTCTAACTCACTAGAAAATCACGAAAGTTTCCCAACAAAATCACCACGAACTCACCACAAAATAAATCACCACGAAATCACAACAAAATCACCACAAACTTAAAAAAATGTCATACACTCACTGCAAACTCACTAGAAACACAATATAAATACACCACATATGCAACACAAGGTCAAGACAAACCCGCCACAAAGTTGCGGCAAAAACGCCATAAACTCACGACAAACCTGCCACAAACTCACGGCAAACCCGCTACAAACGTACGACCAACCCGCCACAAACTCATTTCAAACACGCCATTAAATCACGGCAAACACGCCACAAACTCACGGCAAACCCGCCACTAACTCACGGCAAACCCGCCACTAACTCACCGAAAGGAATTAGAAAATCATTAAAAAACTTATCACAATCTCATGACAAACTAACCACAATCTCACGACAAACTAACCATAATCTCACGACAAACTAACCATAATCTCACGACAAACTAACCACAATCTCACGACAAAGTAATCACAATCTCACGACAAACTAACCACAATCTCACGACAAAGTAATCACAATCTCACGACAAACTAACCATAATCTCACGACAAACTAACCACAATCTCACGACAAACTAACCACAATCTCACGACAAAGTAATTACAATCTCACGACAAACTAACCACAATCACACGACAAACTAACCACAATCTCACGACAAACTTATCACAATCTCACGACAAACCTACCACAATCTCACGACAAACTAACCATAATCTCACGACAAACTAACCATAATCTCACGACAAACTAACCACAATCTCACGACAAAGTAATCACAATCTCACGACAAACTAACCATAATCTCACGACAAACTAACCACAATCTCACGACAAACTAACCACAATCTCACGACAAAGTAATCACAATCTCACGACAAACTAACCACAATCACACGACAAACTAACCACAATCTCACGACAAACTTATCACAATCTCACGACAAACCTACCACAATCTCACGACAAATTTAACACAATCTCACGACAAACTAAACACAATCTCACGACAAACTTATCACAATCTCACGACAAACCTACCACAATCTCAAACTAACCACAAACTCGCCCCAGACTCGCCACCAATTCGCCACAAACTCATCAAATACTCACCAACATCACCAAAGATCCAGGCATGCCTAAATGACGAGGCAATGATCATAGGGTAGGCAACAACAGGGTGACCAAGGTCCGACAAGGCTAGCCAGACCACGTACCAATCGCTGACCTTCAGCGTCCGTCGCTTCCAGCCTGACAGCACGAGGATTGTGCCGTTAAACAGAACTGCTAGGCACTCTGTGAACGTGGTAAACAACAGGTCAATTAAACAGAACTGCTAGGCACTCTGTGGACGTGGTAAACAGCAGGGCAATTAAACAGAACTGCTAGGCACTCTGTGGACGTGGTAAACAGCAGGGCAATTAAACAGAACTGCTAGGCACTCTGTGGACGTAGTAAACAAAAGGGCAATTAAACAGAACTGCTAGGCACTCTGTGGACGTGGTAAACAAAAGGGCAATTAAACAGAACTGCTAGGCACTCTGTGGACGTAGTAAACAAAAGGGCAATTAAACAGAACTGCTAGGCACTCTGTGGACGTGGTAAACAAAAGGGCAATTAAACAGAACTGCTAGGCACTCTGTGGACGTGGTAAACAAAAGGGCAATTAAACAGAACTGCTAGGCACTCTGTGGACGTGGTAAACAAAAGGGCAATTAAACAGAACTGCTAGGCACTCTGTGAACGTGGTAAACAACAGGGCAGTTAAACAGAACTGCTAGGCACTCTGTGGACGTGGTAAACAACAGGGCAGTTAAACAGAACTGCTAGGCACTCTGTGGACGTGGCAGTTAAACAGAACTGCTAGGCACTCTGTGAACGTGGTAAACAACAGGGCAGTTAAACAGAACTGTTAGAAACTCTGTGAACGTGTTAAACAGCAGGGCAGTTAAACAGAACTGTTAGAAACTATGTGGAAGTGATCAACAGCAGGGCAGTTAAACAGAACTGCTAGGCACTCTGTGGACGTGTTAAACAGCAGGGCAGTTAAACAGAACTGCTAGGCACTCTGTGGAAGTGATAAACAGGAAGCAGTTAAACAGAACTGATAGGCACTCTGTGAACGTGGTAAACAGCATAGCAGCTAAACAGAACTGTTAGAAACTCTGTAGAAGTGATAAACAGAAGGCAGTTAAACAGAACTGCTAGGCACTGTGTGAACATGTTAAAAACCAGGGCAGTTAAACAGAACTGTTAGAAACTCTGTGGATATGATAAACAGCAGGGCAGTTAAACAGAACTGTTAGAAATGCTGTGGACGTGATAAACAGCATGTCAGATAAACAGAACTGCTAGAAGTTCTGTGAACATAATAAACAGCAGGGCAGTTAAACAGAACTGTTATGCACTCTGTGAACGTATTAAACAGCAGAGCAATTAAACAGGACTGCTAGGCACTATTTGGAGGTGTTAAACAGCAGGGCAGTTAAACAGAACTGTTAGAAAATCTGTGAACGTGTTAAACAACAGAGCATTTAAAATAAAACTGTTAGAAAATCTGTGGACGTCATAAACAGCAGGGCAGTTAAACAGAACTGTTAGAAACTCTGTGGACGTGATAAACAGCAGGGCTATTAAACAGGACTTCTAGGCATTCTGTGGACGTATTAAACATCAGGACAATTAAACAGAACTGCTACGCACTCTGTGGACGTATTAAACATCAGGACAATTAAACAGAACTGCTAGAAACGCTGTTGACTACATAAATAACGGACAATTAAACAGAACTGTTAGAAACATTGTGGACTACATAAACAGCAGGACAATTTAACAGAACTGTTAGAAACTCTATGGACGTGATAAACCGCAGGGCAATTTAACATAACTGCTGGGTACTCTGTGGGCGTGGTAAACAGTACGAGAATTAGACAACACTGACATTTATTGACATTCTGATAACTATGACAGCACTGACATTTATTGACATTCTGATAACTATGACAGCACTGACATTCATTGACATTCTGACAACTATGACAGCACTGCCATTTATTGACATTCTTATAAATATGACAGCACTGACATGTATTGGCATTCTGATAACTATGACAGCACTGACATTTATTGACATTTTGATAACTATGACAGCACTGACATTTATTGACATTTTGATAACTATGACAGCACTGACATTTATTGAATTTCTGATAACTATGACAGCACTGACATTTATTGACATTCTGATAACTGTTCAATTTTTGGTAGCAGTATGAATGTTGTGGTAAACATGGACGCTCTGAAGATGATGAATATCGTCTGTAACAATGGAAATTGTGTAGCTATGGGAATTGTGTGGGTTTTACTAATTCCCTAAAAATTAGTAGGAGCCGCGATAGCTCAGTGGTTAGTGTACTGGACTACTACGGACAAGGGGTAGGGTTCGATCCCAACCGACGGCTCCGGGTTCACCCATGCTTAAATGGGTACCGGATTTTTTCTGGGAAAGTAAAAGCAGCACGGGCGTAATACCGACCACATTACCCCAAAAATCATGTGCTGAAGGTCTGTAAAATATAGGGTCACTAACACCATATTTCCCTATACGCCACTTGGCGTGACGGGGGGTACTTTACTTTTTTTTATGGAATTGTGTAGCTATGGGAATTGTGTAGCTATGGAAATTGTGTAGCTATGGGAATTGTGTAGCTATGGGAATTGTGTAGCTATGGAAATTGTGTAGCTATGGAAATTGTGTAGCTATGAGAATTGTATAGCTATGGGAATTGTGTAGCTATGGAAATTGTGTAGCTATGGAAATTGTGTAGCTATGGAAATTGTGTAGCTATGGAAATTGTATAGCTATGGAAATTGTGTAGCTATGGTAACTGTGTAGCTATGGAAATTGTGTTGCTATGGTAACTGTGTAGCTATGGAAATTGTGTAGCTATGGAAACTGTGTAGCTATGATAATTGTGTAGCTATGGGAATTGTGTAGCTATGGTAACTGTGTAGCTATGGGAATTGTGTAGCTATGGAAATTGTGTTGCTATGGAAACTGTGTTGCTATGGGAATTGTGTAGCTATGGAAATTGTGTTGCTATGGAAACTGTGTAGCTATGGGAATTGTGTAGCTATGGAAACTGTGTAGCTATGGGAATTGTGTAGCTATGGAAATTGTGTTGCTATGGGAATTGTGTAGCTATGGAAACTGTGTAGCTATGGTAATTGTGTAGCTATGGGAATTGTGTAGCTATGGTAACTGTGTAGCTATGGGAATTGTGTAGCTATGGAAATTGTGTTGCTATGGAAACTGTGTTGCTATGGGAATTGTGTAGCTATGGAAATTGTGTTGCTATGGAAACTGTGTAGCTATGGGAATTGTGTAGCTATGGAAACTGTGTAGCTATGGGAATTGTGTAGCTATGGAAATTGTGTAGCTATGGGAATTGTGTAGCTATGGAAACTGTGTAGCTATGGTAATTGTGTAGCTATGGGAATTGTTTAGCTATGGGAATTGTGTAGCTATGGGAATTGTGTAGCTATGGGAATTGTATAGCTATGGAAATTGTGTAGCAATGGGACATGTTGCAACTATGAAAGGAGAAACAAAATTAATGATCATATTGAAGAAACAATCATCCCCATCATTCAGCATAAAAATAAACAGAACAAATCTGAAACAAGTGGAAAGCGTCAAATACTTGGGTACAATAATAACATCAGATGGAAGATGTACCACAGAAATAAAACGTAGAATAGCTCAGGCCAAAATAGTATTTCAGAAAATGAAAAACGTCTTATGTAACAAGTCTATGTCAATAGAAGTGAGAAATAGAGTTCATCGATGCTATATAGAGCCAATTCTGACCTATGGAAGCGAATCATGGACAATAGACAAGCAAATAAAAAGACAATTAGAGAGCACAGAGATGAGATTTCTCAGAAGAATGTTGAAAGTTCCCTGGACAGCTAAAGAGACCAACGAGGACATTCTCAAAGAGGCCAACACAAAAAGGGAGCTCCTTAAAAAAAACATCAGAAAGAAAAAATCAACATTTTTCGGGCACATCATAAGAAGAGGAAAGTTAGAATACTTGGTTACAACTGGCAAAACACAGGGAAAGAGAGATCACTGGCGACAAAGAGAGAAGATACTAGATAGCTTGGTGTCATGACATGGAAAACAATCAACAACAGAACTGATACGATGTAGATAGAAGGTTGTGGAAGGGCATGATCGCCTACGTCAACAGGTATGGCACATGATGATGGATGTAGTTATGGAAGCCCAAACTTACCAATAGCAATAAGATAACAACCAACTACAACATCCTCGGTCGGTGAGAGCGTAGATTCGAACCTTGACCATCTAGCTGGCCAGGTATCGTTGATCGTTCTGTCCATCATTGACGTCATGGCTGTAGAAAGGGGCGACGCTGCTGGGTCCTCGCTGTGTAGGTAGGACTGGTTGGGCATGGCGCTGAGAACGACCCTAGCGACAAGTCAGGCAAATCTGATTGAATGGTAGCACCAGTGGCAACAACAACGGTGACAGAAGGAGAAATTGTGACTTAGGAACGACATCAAACATGCTAAAGGAGAAATTGTGACTTAGGAACAACATCAAACATGCTAAGGGAGAAATTGTGACTTAGGAACGACATCAAACATGCTAATGGAGAAATTGTGACTTAGGAACAACATCAAACATGCTAAAGGAGAAATTGTGACTTAGGAACGACATCAAACATGCTAATGGAGAAATTGTGACTTAGGAACAACATCAAACATGCTAATGGAGAAATTGTGACTTAGGAACAACATCAAACATGCTAAAGGAGAAATTGTGACTTAGGAACGACATCAAACATGCTAAAGGAGAAATTGTGACTTAGGAACGACATCAAACATGCTAAGGGAGAAATTGTGACTTAGGAACGACATCAAACATGCTAAGGGAGAAATTGTGACTTAGGAACGACATCAAACATGCTAATGGAGAAATTGTGACTTAGGAACGACATCAAACATGCTAATGGAGAACACAGAACAAATAAAGCGACTTGACCAGATAAATAAAGATTAGATGTTTTTGCATGTTAACTTATTCTTCCTTCTTCTACTACCTTACTATTTCTATTCCTTCTTCTTCCTTCTACGTCGTTCCTACATTCCTATTTTTTCCCGTTTCTTCTTCCTTCTACTACGTTCCTATTTCTTTTTCCTTGTTCTCTTTTTTCTTCTCCTTACATCATTTTCCTCTTTTTCTTCTTCTACTTCCGTTTCTTGCTCTTTCTTCTGCGCTCCTGTTTCTACTTCTTTTTTATCCTGCGCTCCTGTTTCTACTTCTTTTTTATCCTGCGCTCCTGTTTCTACTTCTTTATTATCTTGCGCTCCTGTTTCTACTTCTTTTTTACCCTGCGCTCCTGTTTATACATCGTTTGTATCCTGCGCTCCTGTTTCTACTTCTTTTTTATCCTGCGCTCCTGCTTATACATCGTTTTTATCCTGCGCTCATATTTCTACTTCTTTATTATCTTGCGCTCCTGTTTCTACTTCTTTTTTACCCTGCGCTCCTGTTTATACATCGTTTTTATCCTGCGCTCCTATTTCTACTTCTTTTTTATCCTGCGCTTCTGTTTCTATATCTTTTTTATTCTGCGCTCCTATTTCTACTTCTTTTTTATCCTGCGCTTCTGTTTCTATATCTTTTTTATTCTGCGCTCCTGTTTCTATTTACTTTTATTCTGCGCTCCTGTTTCTACATCTTTTTTATCCTGCGCTTCTGTTTCTACTTCTTTTTTATCCCGCGCTCCTATTTCTCTTTCTCTTTTATTCTGCGCTCCTGTTTCTACATCTTTTTTATCCTGCGCTTCTGTTTCTACTTCTTTTTTATCCCGCGCTCCTATTTCTCTTTCTCTTTTATTCCGCGCTCCTGTTTCTACTTATTTTTTATCCTGCGCTTCTGTTTCTATATCTTTTTTATTCTGCGCTCCTGTTTCTATTTCTCTTTTATTCTGCGCTCCTGTTTCTACATCTTTTTTATCCTGCGCTTCTGTTTCTACTTCTTTTTTATCCCGCGCTCCTATTTCTCTTTCTCTTTTATTCTGCGCTCCTGTTTCTACATCTTTTTTATCCTGCGCTTCTGTTTCTACTTCTTTTTTATCCCGCGCTCCTATTTCTCTTTCTCTTTTATTCTGCGCTCCTGTTTCTACTTATTTTTTATCCTGCGCTTCTGTTTCTATATCTTTTTTATTCTGCGCTCCTGTTTCTATTTCTCTTTATTCTGCGCTCCTGTTTCTACATCTTTTTTATCCTGCGCTTCTGTTTCTATATCTTTTTTATTCTGCGCTCCTGTTTCTATTTCTCTTTTATTCTGCGCTCCTGTTTCTACATCTTTTTTATCCTGCGCTCCTGTTTCTACACCTTCTCTTCCTCTGTCACCTCAGCTCTTCTTCCCTTTTCTTTTCTCCCTGCTTTCAAGCGGTTAACCTCTTTCTTCTTCTACTCTCATTCTCTAAATGTTTGACCGCCAGAGTCCATCCCCCAGTTAGGTTGGTGTTGACACATTACACGGCTGCCATAAGAAGTGGACATACGTTAGGAATGTTTCAACAAATAAAACACGGTGTTAGGCAAAGTTGTGTGCTGTCACCTGATTTGTTTAATATTTATAGTCAGATTATGTTAAGATCCATAAGGGGCATGCCAGGAATAACAATTGGAGGTCATAATATAAATAATCTAAGGTATGCTGATGATGGGGAGCCGCGATAGCTCAGTGGTTAGTGAACTGGACATAAAAAGAACAAGAGGGAGGGTTCGATCCCAACCGACGGTTTCCGGTTCACCCAGCCTTTAATGGGTACCGGATTTTTTTCTGGGAAAGTAAAGCAGCACGGGCGTAATACCGACCACATTGCCCAAAAATCATGTGCCGAAGATCTGTAAAATGTATGGTCACTAACACCATATTCCCTATACGCCACTTTGCGTGACCGGGATATTTTACTCTTTTTTTTACTTATGCTGATGATAGTCTTAATTGCTAACAGTGAAAATGAGTTACACGAAATGTTAGACATTACTTTGAAATAAAGCAAAAATAAAGGACTCAGTCTTAATAACAGAAAGACAGAAGTAATGGTAACAACAAAGAAAAAGACATCACTGCAATGCACAATAAAGACAAGTGTAACAATATTAAAACAGGTAAATGAGAACAATGTTAACCTCAGACGGAAGATGTACAAAAGAGGTGAGATGCAGAATGGCTCAGGCAAAAGCAGCTTTAAACAAAATGAGGAAGATACTATGCAATCCATTTGACAATAGAAACAAGAAAAATAGTTCTTAAATGTTATGTAGAGCCAATCTTAACATATGGATGGGAATCATGGACAATAGGACAACAGATAAGTAAATCACTGGAGTCTGTAGAAATGTAGTTTTACAGAAGAATGTTGAGAATACCATGGACAGCTAAGAAGAGTAATGAAAACATTATGAAAGAGGCAAAGCAAAAAGAGAGCTAATTTCCAATATTAGGAAGAAACAATCATCATTTTTCGGCCATGTAATGAGAAGAGAACAACTGTAAAATATTGTAACAACTGGAAAAATTGAGGGACGAAGAAAAAGAGGAAAGCAAAGAGAAATGATAGAGGGGTAGATATAGCTTCTGATCATCATCTTCTGATAGCCAAACTTAAAATTAAACTAAAAAGGTATACTACAACGAATAAGGGTAGAAAGTATTTCAATGTAGGGTTCCTTAAAGAACAAGGAATTAAAGATAAATTCGCAGTCACAATATCAAACAAATACCAAGTCCTACAACAACTAGAAAATACAATAAATATAGAAGATCACTGGAAACAGGTACAAGATATATGGAAAGAGACATGAGAAGAAACACCGGGGAAAAGAGAACGCCAGAATAAGGCATGGATGACAGCAGAGACCCTGGATAAAATTAAAGAAAGAAAAAACAAGAAAGCAGACATAAATAAAAGCAAAACAAGAAGTAATAAAGCCAAGACACAGGAAGCTTACACAGAGGTGAACAAAGAAGTGAGAAGATGCATTAAAAGGGATAAGAGGAAATATATAGATGAACTAGCTAAAGAGGCAGAAGAAGCAGCAAATAAAGGGAATATGAAAGAACTGTACAACAGCACAAAGAAATTAAGTGGAAAATACAAACAGATCAACGCCTTTATCAAAGATAAGAAAGGAAATCTGCTTAGTAATATAAGGGAACAAATGGAGAGATGGAAAGAGCACTTTGAAGAACTTTTGAATAGACCCGGCTCAAATAATCCTCCAGATATACTACCAGCAGAAGAAGAATTACACGTTAACTGCGGAAAACCAAAAAAAGAAGAAATAATGAAAGCCATCAAACTATTAAAAAATGGTAAAGCCACAGGACCAGATGAAATTCCTTCGGAAGCCATCAAAGCAGATATTAACACCTCTACCAAGATGCTACATAATCTATTAGATAAAATTTGGGAGAGGGAAGAAATACCTAAAGACTGGAAAGAAGGTTATATGATCAAACTACCAAAGAAAGGAAGTTTACAGGAGTGCACAAATTATATGGGAATTATGCTACTATCAGTGCCAGGAAAAATATTAAGCAGAATCATTCTGGAGAGACTAAAACAGGTCAGAAACACTTAAGAGATGAACAAGCAGGTTTTAGGAAGAACAGATCATGTGCTGATCAACTAACTACTCTACGTATAATAGTTGAACAAAGTTTAGAACTAAAATCCCCACTTTATATTGGATTCATAGATTACGAAAAGGTATTTGATAGTTTAGACAGAAGAATGCTTTGGAAGTTGCTGAGTCATTACGGAATCCCCATAAAGTTTATTAACCTGATAAAAACAATGTATGAAGGAACAAAATGTAGTGTGGTGCATGAAGGACAGCTTACAGAAGCATTTGAAATAAGAACAGGAGTAAGGCAGGGATGCCTTCTGTCTCCATTTCTTTTTCTACTGGCCATAGATTGGATTATGAAAATAACCCAAAACAACAGAAATGGGATCCAGTGGTCACTGACCAAACAACTTGATGATTTAGACTTTGCTGATGACATAGCTCTCCTATCACACAGCCATCAACAGATGCAGGATAAAATGAGTATACTTGATGAGAGATCACAACAGCTAGGACTGAAGATTAATAGAGATAAGTCTTGTGTTTTGTCTGTATTTGAAGTCCCAGATGAAACAATGTTTTATTGTTGAGTCTTGTGTTTTGTCTGTGTTTGAAGTCACAGATGAAACAATGTTTTATTGTTGAGTCTTGTGTTTTGTCTGTGTTTGAAGTCCCAGATGAAACAATGTTTTATTGGTTGAGTCTTGTGTTTTGTCTGTGTTTGAAGTCACAGATGAAACAATGTTTTATTGTTGAGTCTTGTGTTTTGTCTGTGTTTGAAGTCACAGATGAAACAATGTTTTATTGGTTGATTCTTGTGTTTTGTCTGTGTTTGAAGTCACAGATGAAACAATGTTTTATTGGTTGATTCTTGTGTTTTGTCTGTGTTTGAAGTCCCAGATGAAACAATATTTTATTGCTGAGGCGTGTATTGTCAATAAAGTTCAAACTGCGACATGTTTTTGATGTTCTATTTGATTGCGTATATCCCAAAACTGAATCTCTATTTGATTTTGTTGCTGGCCCGTTTTTAACTGTATCATTTCTGTTTTCAAAGAGAATTTGCTGAACTGAGCTGTGCACAAGCTTCCAGCTAAAGGTCAGTGTTTGTAAAGTGCCCTTGATGTCGATCTGGCTACACAGACTCATTGTGTTATGAGTTCTGTCCCCCGTCAGATCATTATCACTACAGTTTCATATCACTAATGGGTCGATCATGAAATCGATACTAGAAATGAGGAGACAATAACTGCCCTGGACTGAAACAAACATGAACAAGACAAATCAACTCTGTAGAAGAAAAAAAACAAGACTAAATTATGGCACACAAAAGTAGCATCGATATGTGTATATGCTTGCAAAACATGGATTGTAAATGCAGAATTGGAAACAAGTAAATTACAAGCTAGGGAAATAAGGGTTTCAAGTTTGATATTTGAGATTTTATAGTGAGAACACAAAACAAACATGAAAACTTGTAAATTCATAACCGGTAACATAAGCCCCAACATAAACGTGAAAACTCGTAAATTCATCAACAGTAACATAGGCCCCAACAAAAACGTGAAAACTCGTAAATTCATCAACAGTAACATAGGCCCCAACATAAACGTGAAAACTCGTAAATTCATCAACAGTAACATACGCCCAACATAAACATGAAAACTCGTAAATTCATAACCTAAACATACGCCCCAACACAAACATAACAACTCGTAAAGTCATCGCCTGTAACATAAGTCCTAAGACAAACATAACAACTCGTAAACTCATCGCCTGTAACATAAGTCCTAAGACAAAGATGAAAACTCGTAAACTCATCGCCTGTAACATAAGCCCTAAGACAAAGATGAAAACTCGTAAACTCATCTCCAGTAATATAAGCCCACTGGAAGAGTTTCTAACATCGATCAACAAAGTAAAACTGTTAGAACGTGCATGTCACGAGATCTAACTGCCGGTAATCAACTCAAGCACGCCAAAATATTCTTGTCTGATGAAATTCTAACAGAAGCGGCAATATGCCGATGTCCGGGCAAACTTCTATATGCAGTGCGCAACACAATATCGTAATAATAACCATTTTGTTTCAATGAAAGGTCCCTGCCTGGTGTCGAGGGCTGGCTGGTCTAGAGGTAGTGCAGGAGCAGCAGGATTCGGCTCCCTCAATGAGATAGAGCTGCTTGCACAGAACAGAGACAAATGGCGAGATTTGATAAAATATCTTTACAAGAATTGAAAACTGCTAGAACAAAAATTCAGATAAGAGAGGGAGTATCTTGGTCTACGCCCTATGGGCCGGCTACGGCTCGAAAGGTCAATACATAGGTAGACGTTAAAAGACACAACAGTCTACTAAAAGTAATATTGGAAGGGAAAATAAAAGGTAAAAGAGGCAGAGGCGACCAAGACTAACATGTACGAGTAACATCAAAAGATGGACAAGTCAGCCTATGACAGCCTGCACCATCAAAGCAAGAGACAGAGGCAGAGCAAGTCTAACATGGACGAGTAATATCAAAAGATGGACAAGTCAATCTATGACAGCCTGCACCATCAAAGCAAGAGACAGAGGCAGAGCAAGTCTAACATGGACGAGTAACATCAAAAGATGGACAAGTCAGCCTATGAGAGCCTGCACCATCAAAGCAAGAAACATAGTGGAATGGCGATCCATTGTAGCCAACCTTCGTAGCGGAGACGGCACTCGATGACGATGACCTCTGCAGTCGAGTAATGTCTGCCTGTGTGGTGGGGGACACGTGATCACAATGGCTGCGGTTGTGGAAAAAAGGGATGTGATATTCCCACAAAATTCACTTCCTCTGGACTTTGCTGGAGCTATCCAGCTGATGACTTGATGTCTCTTTACAAATCATGTAAAGCTTTTACCATCCCATTTTTTCGGAGGCGGAGGCGCGCCTCCCAGCACCAGAGCTGGAAGTTGTCAGCGACCCACAGCTGATGGCTTGCGCCAGGATCGGAGAACCAGAACCATCCAGACCCTACTCCATCTCTCCGTGGTGCCTCCAGTAACAGACTAACCTGTCTAGTCTAGCCAAGCGAGCAGGGATCGAAGAGGGAAGACAACCCGGTACTCAAAAATGTCGTGCTGAAGTCGGATGTGTTGGGCCGAAAGACGAAAATATCACAGTTATACTGCAAACAGCAACACAACGCAGACACGCCCACTTAACGTCATTTTAAGGGCGGATGATGAAGAGGAATATTCTAGTCTACCAGAGTACTCTAGACTACTTCATCGGGGGAAAGCAAGCATATCATTTTTTCTATTTTTTTTTCAATTCTCTCTCACATTCACTTATACTGCAGCTTCGCATTTTTATGCTTTCATTTGTAGTTCTTTGTCTTAACCTCCCTATCCACTCTTACTCACTCGCTCACAGAAGTAATTATCTCCACTATCTCACTCACTCGCTCACAGAAGTAATTATCTCCACTATCTCACTCACTCGCTCACAGAAGTAATTATCTCCACTATCTCACTCACTCGCTCACAGAAGTAATTATCTCCACTATCTCACTCACTCGTCCACTGAAGTCATTAACTCCATTCTCTCACTCTCTCACTCACTCGCTCACTCAAGTCATCAACTCCACTCTCTCACTCATTCGCTCACTGAAGTCATTAACTCCATCCTCTCACTCTCTCAATCACTCTCTCACTCACTCGCTCACTCAAGTCATCAACTCCACTCTCTCACTCATTCGCTAAATAAAATCATCAACTACACTCACTCACTCACTCACAAACACAAGTCGTCAACTCAAATCTCACTCACTCGCTCACTGAACTCATTAACACCACTCTCTCACTCACTCACTCAAGTCATCAACTACAATCTATCACTCACTCACTCAAGTCATCAACTCCAATCTCACTCACTCGCTCACTGAAGTCATTAACACCACTCTCTCACTCACTCACTCAAGTCATCAACTACAATCTCTCACTCACTCACTCAAGTCATCAACTACAATCTCTCTCTAATTCGCTTACTTAAGTCATCAACTCCACTATCTCACTCACTCGCTCACTGAAGTCATTAACACCACTCTCTCACTCACTCACTCAAGTCATCAACTACAATCTCTCACTCACTCACTCAAGTCATCAACTACAATCTCTCTCTAATTCGCTTACTTAAGTCATCAACTCCACTATCTCACTCACTCGCTCACTGATGCTATTATCTCCACTCGCTCAATCACTCGCTCCCACCAAACATCAACTCTAATCCCTCACTCACTGGCTCAGTTAGGTAATGAACTCTATTCTCTCACTCCCCCTCTCACTCAAGTCATTAACTCAACTCTCTCACTCCCCCTCTCACTCAAGTCATTTACTCCACTCTCTCACTCACCCGCTCACTCAAGTCATTAACTCCACTCTCTCACTCACTCACTCAAGTCATTAACTCCACTCTCTCACTCACCCGCTCACTGAAGTCATTAACTCCATCCTCTCACCCTCTCAATCACTCGCTCACTGAAGTCATCAACTCCAATCTCTCACTCACTCGCTCACTGAAGTCATCAACTCTGCTCTCTCACTCACACGCTCACTGAAGTCATTAAATCCACTCTCTCACTCACTCGCTCACTCAAGTCATCAACTTCACTCTCTCACTCACTCGTTTACTCAAGTCATCAACCCCTCTCCCTAAAACACAATCTCACTCAATTCATTAACTCCACTCTCTCACTCACTCGCTCCCACAAGTCATCAACTCCACTCCATCACTCACTCACTCAGTCAGGTAATGAACTCCATTCTCTTACTCCCCCTCTCACCAAAGTCATTAACTTCACTCTCTCATTCACTCGCTCACTCAAGTCATTAACTTCACTATCTCACTCAACCGCTCACTCCAGTATCAACTCTACTCTCTCAATCACTCGCTCACTCAATTCATCAACTCCACTCTCTCACTCACTCGCTCACTCGTCATCACTCCACTCTCTCACTCACCCTCTCACACAAGTCATTAACTCCACTCTCACATTCACTAGCTCACTCAAGTCGTTAACTTCACTATCTCACTCAACCGCTCACTCCAGTCATCAACTCCACTCTCTCATTCACTCGCTCACTCAATTCATCAACTCCACTCTCTCATTCACTCGCTCATTCAAGTCATCAACTTCACTCTCTCACTCACCCTCGCACTCCAGTCATCAAATCCACTCTCTCACTCACCCGTAGACTCAAGTCATTAACTCCACTCTCTCACTCATTCACTCACTCAAATCATTAACTCCACTCAAGTCATCAACTCCACTCTCTCAATCACCCGCTCACTCAAGTTATTAAATCCACTCTCTCACTTACTCGTACACTCAAGTCATTAACTCCACTCTATCACTCATTCAATCACTCAAGTCGTCAACTCCACTCTCTCACTCACAATCTAAATAAGGCCATTAAATCCACTTACTCACCCTCTAACTCAAGTCATTAAATCCATTCTCTCACTCACCCTCTAACTCAAATCATCAACTCCACTCTCTCACTCACCGGCTAACTGATGTAATTAAATACACTCTCACTCACTCGCTCACTCAAGCCATCAACTCCACTCTCTCACTCACTCGCTGACTCAAGTCATCAACTCCACTTACTCTCTCGCTCACACAAGTCATCAACTCCACACTCTCACCCACTCGCTGACTCAAGTCATTAAATCCACTCTTACACTCACCCGCACAATCAAGTCATCGACTCCACTCTCCCAATCACCCTCTCACTCAAGTCATCAACTCCACTCTCTCAATCACCCTCTCACTCAAGTCATTAACTCCACTCTTACACTCACCCGCACAATCAAGTCATCAACTCCACTCTCTCACAAACCCTCTCATTCAAGTCAACAACTCCACTCTCTCACTGACCCTCTCACTAAAGTCATCAACTCCTCTCTCTCACTCACCCTCTCACTCAAGTCATCAACTCCACTCTCTCACTCACTCTCACACTCAAGTCATCAACTCCACTCTCTCACTCAACCTCTCACTCAAGTCATCAACTCTACTCTCTCACTCACCCTCTCACTCAAGTCATCAAATTCACTTTCTCACTCACCCTCTCACTCAAGTCATTAACTCCACTGTCTCACTCACCCTCTCACTCAAGTCATCAATTCCACTCTCTCACTCACTCGCTCACTCAAGTCATCAACTCTACTCTCTCACTCACCCTCTCACTCAAGTCATCAAATTCACTTTCTCACTCACCCTCTCACTCAAGTCATCAACTCCACTCTCTCACTCGCTCTCTCACTCAAGTCATCAACTCCACTCTCTCACTCAACCTCTCGCTCAAGTCATCAACTCCACTCTCTCACTCATTCACTCACTGAAGTCATTAACTCCACTTTCTCACTCACTCGCTCACTCAAGTCATCAACTCCACTCTCTCACTCATTCACTCACTGCAGTCATTAACTCCACTTTCTCACTCACTCGCTCACTCAAGTGATCAACTCCACTTTCTAACTCACTGGCTCACTCGTGTCATTAACTCCACCACTCTCACTCACTCGCTCACTCAGGTAATTAGCTTCACTATCTCACTCCCACGCTCACCCCAGTTATCAACTCCACTCTCACAATCACACACTCACTCAATTCATCAACTCCACTTTCTCACTCATCAGCTCACTCAAGTCATCAACTCCACTCTCTCACTCATCAGCTCACTCAAGTCATCAACTCCACTCTCTCACTCACTCTCTCATTAAAGTCATCAACTTCACTATCTCACTCCCACGCTCAATCCAGTTATCAACTCCACTCTCACAATCACACACTCACTCAATTCATCAACGCCACTCTCTTACTCACTCGCTCACTCAAGTCATCAACTCCCCTTTCTCACTCATCAGCTCACTCAAGTCATCAACTCCACTCTCTCACTCATCAGCTCACTCAAGTCATCAACTCCACTTTCTCACTCATCAGCTCACTCAAGTCATCAACTCCACTCTCTCACTCATCAGCTCACTCAAGTCATCAACTCCACTCTCTCACTCATCAGCTCACTCAAGTCATCAACTCCACTCTCTCACTTACTGGCTCACTCAAGTCATTAACTTCACTCTCTCACTTACTGGCTCACTCAAGTCATTAACTTCACTCTCTCACTCTCCCGCTCACTCAAGTCATCAACTGCATTCTCTCATACACCCTCTCACTCCAGTCATTAACTCCACTCTCACTCACTGGCTCACTCAAGTCATCAACTCCAATCTATCACTCTCTCGATCCCTCAAGTCATTAACTCCACTCTCTCACTCATCAAATCACTCAAGTCATTAACTCCACTCTCAAACTCACTCGCTCACTCAAGTCATTAACTCCACTCTATCACTCATTTGCTCACTCAAGTCATCAACTCCACTCTCTCACTCACCCACTAACTCAAATCATTAAATCTACTCTCTCACTCACCCTCTAACTCAAGTCATCAACTCCACTCTCTCACTCACCGGCTAACTCAAGTTATTAAATCCACTCTAGCACTCACCCGCTCAATCAAGTCATCAATTCCACTCTCTCACTCACTCTCTCCCTCAAGTCATCAACTCCACTCTCTCACTCACCCACTAACTCAAATCATTAAATCTACTCTCTCACTCACCCTCTAACTCAAGTCATCAACTCCGCTCTCTCACTCCCCGGCTAACTCAAGTCATTAAATCCACTCTAGCACTCACCCGCACAAACAAGTCATCAACTCTACTCTCTCACTCACCCTCGTCACATCAACAACCACTTAATCCGTCACATCAACAACCACTTACTCCGTCACATCAACAACCACTTACTCCGTCACATCAACAACCACTCACGCCGTCACAGATATGAAGCAGTGTCCACGTCCCAACACTATCCTCTCACAGACACGTCACCTCAACAACCACTCACTCCATCACATCAACAACCACTCACTCCGTCACAGATATGAAGCAGTGTCCACGTCCCAACACTATCCTCTCACAGACACGTCACCTCAACAACCACTCACTCCGTCACAGATATGAAGCAGTGTCAACGTCCCAACACTATCCTCTCACAGACTCATCACATCAACGACCACTCACTCCGTCACAAAAACGACCACTCACAGAAGTCCGTCACAAAAACGACCACTCACAGAAGTTCGTCACAACAACGACTACTCACATAATTCCGTCATAATAACGACAACTCAAAGAAGTCCGTCACAACAACAACCACTCAAAGAAGTCCGTCACAACAACAACCACTCAAAGAAGTCCGTCACAACAACAACCACTCACAGAAGTCCGTCACAACAACGACTACTCACAGAAGTCCGTCACAACAACAACCACTACTCACAGAAGTCCGTCACAACAACGACTACTCACAGAAGTCCGTCACAACAACGACTACTCACAGAAGTCCGTCACAACAACGACAACTCAAAGAAGTCCGTCACAACAACGACAACTCAAAGAAGTCCGTCACAACAACGACTACTCACAGAAGTCCGTCACAACAACAACAACTCACAGAAGTCCGTCACAACAACGACAACTCACAGAAGTCCGTCACAACAACGACAACTCAAAGAAGTCCGTCACAACAACGACAACTCACAGAAGTCCGTCACAACAACGACCACTCAAAGAAGTCCGTCACAACAACAACCACTCACAGAAGTCCGTCACAACAACGACAACTCACAGAAGTCCGTCACAACAACGACAACTCAAAGAAGTCCGTCACAACAACGACAACTCACAGAAGTCCGTCACAACAACAACACTCACAGAAGTCCGTCACAACAACAACCACTCACAGAAGTCCGTCACAACAACGACAACTCACAGAAGTCCGTCACAACAACAACCACTCACAGAAGTCCGTCACAACAACAACCACTCACAGAAGTCCGTCACAACAACGACCACTCAAGAAGTCCGTCACAACAACAACCACTCACAGAAGTCCGTCACAACAACGACAACTCAAAGAAGTCCGTCACAACAACGACAACTCAAAGAAGTCCGTCACAACAACGACAACTCACAGAAGTCCGTCACAACAACAACAACTCAAAGAAGTCCGTCACAACAACAACTACTCAAGAAGTCCGTCACAACAACAACCACTCAAAGAAGTCCGTCACAACAACGACCACTCAAAGAAGTCCGTCACAACAACGACTACTCACAGAAGTCCGTCATAATAACGACAACTCAAAGAAGTCCGTCACAACAACAACAACTCAAAGAAGTCCGTCACAACAACAACCACTCACAGAAGTCCGTCACAACAACAACCACTCACAGAAGTCCGTCACAACAACGACACTCACAGAAGTCCGTCACAACAACGACAACTCACAGAAGTCCGTCACAACAACAACCACTCACAGAAGTCCGTCACAACAACGACACTCAAAGAAGTCCGTCACAACAACGACAACTCAAAGAAGTCCGTCACAACAACGACAACTCACAGAAGTCCGTCACAACAACGACACTCACAGAAGTCCGTCACAACAACGACAACTCACAGAAGTCCGTCACAACAACAACACTCAAAGAAGTCCGTCACAACAACGACAACTCAAAGAAGTCCGTCACAACAACGACCACTCAAAGAAGTCCGTCACAACAACGACAACTCACAGAAGTCCGTCACAACAACGACCACTCAAAGAAGTCCGTCACAACAACGACAACTCACAGAAGTCCGTCACAACAACGACAACTCACAGAAGTCCGTCACAACAACGACCACTCACAGAAGTCCGTCACAACAACGACAACTCACAGAAGTCCGTCACAACAACAACCACTCAAAGTCCGTCACAACAACGACAACTCACAGAAGTCCGTCACAACAACGACACTCACAGAAGTCCGTCACAACAACGACAACTCACAGAAGTCCGTCACAACAACGACCACTCAAAGAAGTCCGTCACAACAACAACCACTCACAGAAGTCCGTCACAACAACGACCACTCAAAGAAGTCCGTCACAACAACAACCACTCACAGAAGTCCGTCACAACAACAACAACTCAAAGAAGTCCGTCACAACAACAACCACTCAAAGAAGTCCGTCACAACAACGACACTCACAGAAGTCCGTCACAACAACGACAACTCAAAGAAGTCCGTCACAACAACAACCACTCACAGAAGTCCGTCACAACAACGACAACTCAAAGAAGTCCGTCACAACAACAACCACTCACAGAAGTCCGTCACAACAACAACAACTCACAGAAGTCCGTCACAACAACAACCACTCAAGAAGTCCGTCACAACAACAACCACTCACAGAAGTCCGTCACAACAACGACAACTCAAAGAAGTCCGTCACAACAACAACCACTCAAGAAGTCCGTCACAACAACAACCACTCAAAGAAGTCCGTCACAACAACGACCACTCACAGAAGTCCGTCACAACAACAACCACTCAAAGAAGTCCGTCACAACAACAACAACTCACAGAAGTCCGTCACAACAACGACAACTCACAGAAGTCCGTCACAACAACAACCACTCAAAGAAGTCCGTCACAACAACAACCACTCACAGAAGTCCGTCACAACAACGACAACTCACAGAAGTCCGTCACAACAACGACCACTCACAGAAGTCCGTCACAACAACGACAACTCAAAGAAGTCCGTCACAACAACAACCACTCACAGAAGTCCGTCACAACAACAACCACTCAAAGAAGTCCGTCACAACAACGAAACTCACAGAAGTCCGTCACAACAACGACAACTCAAAGAAGTCCGTCACAAAAACGACCACTCACAGAAGTCCGTCACAACAACGACCACTCAAAGAAGTCCGTCACAACAACAACCACTCACAGAAGTCCGTCACAACAACAACCACTCACAGAAGTCCGTCACAACAACAACCACTCAAAGAAGTCCGTCACAACAACAACCACTCACAGAAGTCCGTCACAACAACGACCACTCAAAGAAGTCCGTCACAACAACGACAACTCAAAGAAGTCCGTCACAACAACAACCACTCAAGAAGTCCGTCACAACAACAACAACTCAAAGAAGTCCGTCACAACAACAACCACTCACAGAAGTCCGTCACAACAACGAACACTCAAGAAGTCCGTCACAACAACGACAACTCACAGAAGTCCGTCACAACAACAACCACTCAAAGAAGTCCGTCACAACAACGACAACTCAAAGAAGTCCGTCACAACAACAACCACTCAAAGAAGTCCGTCACAACAACGACAACTCAAAGAAGTCCGTCACAACAACGACAACTCAAAGAAGTCCGTCACAACAACGACAACTCAAAGAAGTCCGTCACAACAACGACAACTCAAAGAAGTCCGTCACAACAACAACCACTCAAGAAGTCCGTCACAACAACACACCACTCAAAGAAGTCCGTCACAACAACAACAACTCAAAGAAGTCCGTCACAACAACGACAACTCACAGAAGTCCGTCACAACAACGACAACTCACAGAAGTCCGTCACAACAACAACAACTCAAAGAAGTCCGTCACAACAACAACCACTCACAGAAGTCCGTCACAACAACGACACTCAAAGAAGTCCGTCACAACAACGACAACTCACAGAAGTCCGTCACAACAACGACAACTCAAAGAAGTCCGTCACAAAAACGACCACTCACAGAAGTCCGTCACAACAACAACCACTCACAGAAGTCCGTCACAACAACAACCACTCACAGAAGTCCGTCACAACAACAACCACTCACAGAAGTCCGTCACAACAACAACCACTCACAGAAGTCCGTCACAACAACGACAACTCACAGAAGTCCGTCACAACAAAACCACTCAAAGAAGTCCGTCACAACAACAACCACTCACAGAAGTCCGTCACAACAACAACCACTCACAGAAGTCCGTCACAACAACAACCACTCACAGAAGTCCGTCACAACAACAACAACTCAAAGAAGTCCGTCACAACAACAACCACTCACAGAAGTCCGTCACAACAACGACAACTCAAAGAAGTCCGTCACAACAACAACCACTCACAGAAGTCCGTCACAACAACGACACTCAAAGAAGTCCGTCACAACAACAACCACTCACAGAAGTCCGTCACAACAACGACAACTCAAAGAAGTCCGTCACAACAACGACAACTCAAAGAAGTCCGTCACAACAACGACAACTCAAAGAAGTCCGTCACAACAACGACAACTCAAAGAAGTCCGTCACAACAACAACCACTCACAGAAGTCCGTCACAACAACGACAACTCAAAGAAGTCCGTCACAACAACAACCACTCAAAGAAGTCCGTCACAACAACGACAACTCAAAGAAGTCCGTCACAACAACGACAACTCAAAGAAGTCCGTCACAACAACGACAACTCAAAGAAGTCCGTCACAACAACGACAACTCAAAGAAGTCCGTCACAACAACGACAACTCAAAGAAGTCCGTCACAACAACGACAACTCAAAGAAGTCCGTCACAACAACAACCACTCAAAGAAGTCCGTCACAACAACGACAACTCAAAGAAGTCCGTCACAACAACAACCACTCACAGAAGTCCGTCACAACAACGACAACTCAAAGAAGTCCGTCACAACAACAACCACTCACAGAAGTCCGTCACAACAACAACACTCAAAGAAGTCCGTCACAACAACAACCACTCAAAGAAGTCCGTCACAACAACAACCACTCAAAGAAGTCCGTCACAACAACAACAACTCAAAGAAGTCCGTCACAACAACAACCACTCACAGAAGTCCGTCACAACAACGACAACTCAAAGAAGTCCGTCACAACAACAACCACTCACAGAAGTCCGTCACAACAACGACAACTCAAAGAAGTCCGTCACAACAACAACCACTCACAGAAGTCCGTCACAACAACAACCACTCACAGAAGTCCGTCACAACAACGACAACTCAAAGAAGTCCGTCACAACAACGACAACTCACAGAAGTCCGTCACAACAACGACAACTCAAAGAAGTCCGTCACAACAACGACAACTCACAGAAGTCCGTCACAACAACGACCACTCACAGAAGTCCGTCACAACAACGACAACTCAAAGAAGTCCGTCACAACAACGACAACTCACAGAAGTCCGTCACAACAACGACCACTCACAGAAGTCCGTCACAACAACGACAACTCAAAGAAGTCCGTCACAACAACGACAACTCACAGAAGTCCGTCACAACAACGACAACTCAAAGAAGTCCGTCACAACAACAACACTCACAGAAGTCCGTCACAACAACGACAACTCACAGAAGTCCGTCACAACAACGACAACTCACAGAAGTCCGTCACAACAACAACACTCACAGAAGTCCGTCACAACAACGACCACTCACAGAAGTCCGTCACAACAACGACAACTCACAGAAGTCCGTCACAACAACGACCACTCACAGAAGTCCGTCACAACAACGACAACTCACAGAAGTCCGTCACAACAACGACAACTCACAGAAGTCCGTCACAACAACAACCACTCACAGAAGTCCGTCACAACAACGACCACTCACAGAAGTCCGTCACATCAACGACAACTCACAGAAGTCCGTCACATCAACGACAACTCACAGAAGTCCGTCACAACAACGACCACTCACAGAAGTCCGTCACAACAACGACAACTCACAGAAGTCCGTCACAACAACAACCACTCACAGAAGTCCGTCACATCAACGACAACTCACAGAAGTCCGTCACAACAACGACAACTCACAGAAGTCCGTCACAACAACAACCACTCACAGAAGTCCGTCACAACAACAACAACTCAAAGAAGTCCGTCACAACAACGAACACTCAAAGAAGTCCGTCACAACAACAACCACTCACAGAAGTCCGTCACAACAACAACCACTCACAGAAGTCCGTCACAACAACGAACACTCAAAGAAGTCCGTCACAACAACGACCACTCACAGAAGTCCGTCACAACAACGACAACTCACAGAAGTCCGTCACAACAACGACAACTCAAAGAAGTCCGTCACAACAACAACCACTCAAAGAAGTCCGTCACAACAACGACAACTCAAAGAAGTCCGTCACAACAACGACAACTCACAAGAAGTCCGTCACAACAACAACCACTCACAGAAGTCCGTCACAACAACGACAACTCAAAGAAGTCCGTCACAACAACGACAACTCACAGAAGTCCGTCACAACAACAACCACTCACAGAAGTCCGTCACAACAACGACAACTCAAAGAAGTCCGTCACAACAACGACAACTCAAAGAAGTCCGTCACAACAACAACCACTCAAAGAAGTCCGTCACAACAACGACAACTCAAAGAAGTCCGTCACAACAACAACCACTCAAAGAAGTCCGTCACAACAACAACCACTCAAAGAAGTCCGTCACAACAACAACCACTCAAAGAAGTCCGTCACAACAACAACCACTCAAAGAAGTCCGTCACAACAACAACCACTCAAAGAAGTCCGTCACAACAACAACCACTCAAAGAAGTCCGTCACAACAACAACCACTCAAAGAAGTCCGTCACAACAACAACCACTCAAAGAAGTCCGTCACAACAACGACAACTCAAAGAAGTCCGTCACAACAACAACCACTCAAAGAAGTCCGTCACAACAACGACAACTCAAAGAAGTCCGTCACAACAACGACAACTCAAAGAAGTCCGTCACAACAACGACAACTCACAGAAGTCCGTCACAACAACAACCACTCACAGAAGTCCGTCACAACAACAACCACTCACAGAAGTCCGTCACAACAACAACCACTCACAGAAGTCCGTCACAACAACGACAACTCACAGAAGTCCGTCACAACAACGACAACTCAAAGAAGTCCGTCACAACAACGACAACTCAAAGAAGTCCGTCACAACAACAACCACTCACAGAAGTCCGTCACAACAACGACAACTCACAGAAGTCCGTCACAACAACGACAACTCAAAGAAGTCCGTCACAACAACGACAACTCAAAGAAGTCCGTCACAACAACGACAACTCAAAGAAGTCCGTCACAACAACAACCACTCACAGAAGTCCGTCACAACAACGACCACTCACAGAAGTCCGATACAACAACAACCACTCAAAGAAGTCCGTCACAACAACAACCACTCAAAGAAGTCCGTCACAACAACAACCACTCACAGAAGTCCGATACAACAACAACCACTCAAAGAAGTCCGTCACAACAACAACCACTCAAAGAAGTCCGTCACAACAACGACCACTCACAGAAGTCCGATACAACAACAACCACTCAAAGAAGTCCGTCACAACAACAACCACTCACAGAAGTCCGTCACAACAACAACCACTCACAGAAGTCCGTCACAACAACAACCACTCACAGAAGTCCGTCACAACAACGACAACTCACAGAAGTCCGTCACAACAACGAACACTCAAAGAAGTCCGATACAACAACGACAACTCAAAGAAGTCCGTCACAACAACGACAACTCAAAGAAGTCCGTCACAACAACGACAACTCAAAGAAGTCCGTCACAACAACGACAACTCAAAGAAGTCCGTCACAACAACGACAACTCAAAGAAGTCCAATACAACAACAACCACTCAAGAAGTCCGTCACAACAACGACCACTCAAAGAAGTCCGTCACAACAACAACCACTCACAGAAGTCCGTCACAACAACGACCACTCACAGAAGTCCGTACAACAACGACAACTCAAAGAAGTCCGTCACAACAACGACAACTCACAGAAGTCCGTCACAACAACGACAACTCACAGAAGTCCGTCACAACAACGACAACTCACAGAAGTCCGTCACAACAACGACAACTCAAAGAAGTCCGTCACAACAACAACCACTCAAAGAAGTCCGTCACAACAACGACACTCAAAGAAGTCCGTCACAACAACAACACTCAAAGAAGTCCGTCAACAACAACAACTCACAGAAGTCCGTCACAACAACGACAACTCAAAGAAGTCCGTCACAACAACACAACTCAAAGAAGTCCGTCACAACAACAACCACTCAAAGAAGTCCGTCACAACAACAACCACTCAAAGAAGTCCGTCACAACAACGAACACTCAAAGAAGTCCGTCACAACAACAACCACTCACAGAAGTCCGTCACAACACAACCACTCAAAGAAGTCCGTCACAACAACAACCACTCACAGAAGTCCGTCACAACAACAACCACTCACAAGAAGTCCGTCACAACAACAACCACTCACAGAAGTCCGTCACAACAACAACCACTCAAAGAAGTCCGTCACAACAACAACACCTCACAGAAGTCCGTCACAACAACAACCACTCACAGAAGTCCGTCACAACAACAACCACTCACAGAAGTCCGTCACAACAACAACCACTCACAGAAGTCCGTCACAACAACAACCACTCACAGAAGTCCGTCACAACAACAACCACTCACAGAAGTCCGTCACAACAACAACCACTCACAGAAGTCCGTCACAACAACAACCACTCACAGAAGTCCGTCACAACAACAACCACTCACACAGAAGTCCGTCACAACAACAACCACTCACAGAAGTCCGTCACAACAACAACACTCACAGAAGTCCGTCACAACAACGACAACTCACAGAAGTCCGTCACAACAACGACCACTCACAGAAGTCCGTCACAACAACAACCACTCACAGAAGTCCGTCACAACAACAACCACTCACAGAAGTCCGTCACAACAACAACACTCACAGAAGTCCGTCACAACAACAACACTCACAGAAGTCCGTCACAACAACAACCACTCACAGAAGTCCGTCACAACAACAACCACTCACAGAAGTCCGTCACAACAACGACAACTCACAGAAGTCCGTCACAACAACGAACACTCACAGAAGTCCGTCACAACAACAACCACTCACAGAAGTCCGTCACAACAACGAACACTCACAGAAGTCCGTCACAACAACGACAACTCACAGAAGTCCGTCACAACAACAACTCACAGAAGTCCGTCACAACAACGACAACTCAAAGAAGTCCGTCACAACAACGACCACTCAAAGAAGTCCGTCACAACAACGACGACTCACAGAAGTCCGTCACAACAACAACCACTCACAGAAGTCCGTCACAACAACAACCACTCAAAGAAGTCCGTCACAACAACAACACTCAAAGAAGTCCGTCACAACAACAACCACTCACAGAAGTCCGTCACAACAACGACAACTCAAAGAAGTCCGTCACAACAACAACCACTCACAGAAGTCCGTCACAACAACGACAACTCAAAGAAGTCCGTCACAACAACAACCACTCAAAGAAGTCCGTCACAACAACGACACTCACAGAAGTCCGTCACAACAACACCACTCACAGAAGTCCGTCACAACAACAACCACTCACAGAAGTCCGTCACAACAACAACACTCAAGAAGTCCGTCACAACAACAACCACTCACAGAAGTCCGTCACAACAACGACAACTCAAAGAAGTCCGTCACAACAACAACCACTCACAGAAGTCCGTCACAACAACGACAACTCAAGAAGTCCGTCACAACAACAACCACTCAAAGAAGTCCGTCACAACAACGACACTCACAGAAGTCCGTCACAACACAACCACTCACAGAAGTCCGTCACAACAACGAACACTCACAGAAGTCCGTCACAACAACGACAACTCACAGAAGTCCGTCACAACAACAACCTCACAGAAGTCCGTCACAACAACGAACACTCACAGAAGTCCGTCACAACAACGACACTCACAGAAGTCCGTCACAACAACGACAACTCACAGAAGTCCGTCACAACAACACCACTCACAGAAGTCCGTCACAACAACAACCACTCACAGAAGTCCGTCACAACAACAACCACTCAAAGAAGTCCGTCACAACAACAACCACTCACAGAAGTCCGTCACAACAACGACAACTCAAAGAAGTCCGTCACAACAACAACCACTCACAGAAGTCCGTCACAACAACGACAACTCAAAGAAGTCCGTCACAACAACAACCACTCAAAGAAGTCCGTCACAACAACGACAACTCAAAGAAGTCCGTCACAACAACAACCACTCACAAGAAGTCCGTCACAACAACACCACTCAAAGAAGTCCGTCACAACAACACCACTCAAGAAGTCCGTCACAACAACGACAACTCAAAGAAGTCCGTCACAACAACGACAACTCAAAGAAGTCCGTCACAACAACGACCACTCAAAGAAGTCCGTCACAACAACGACAACTCAAAGAAGTCCGTCACAACAACGACAACTCAAAGAAGTCCGTCACAACAACGAACACTCAAAGAAGTCCGTCACAACAACGACAACTCAAAGAAGTCCGTCACAACAACGACACTCAAAGAAGTCCGTCACAACAACGAACACTCAAAGAAGTCCGTCACAACAACGACAACTCAAAGAAGTCCGTCACAACAACACAACTCACAGAAGTCCGTCACAACAACGACAACTCAAAGAAGTCCGTCACAACAACGACACTCAAAGAAGTCCGTCACAACAACGACCACTCAAAGAAGTCCGTCACAACAACGACCACTCAAAGAAGTCCGTCACAACAACAACCACTCACAGAAGTCCGTCACAACAACGAACACTCACAGAAGTCCGTCACAACAACGACAACTCAAGAAGTCCGTCACAACAACACCACTCACAGAAGTCCGTCACAACAACGAACAACTCACAGAAGTCCGTCACAACAACAACCACTCACAGAAGTCCGTCACAACAACGACAACTCAAAGAAGTCCGTCACAACAACAACCACTCACAGAAGTCCGTCACAACAACACAACTCAAGAAGTCCGTCACAACAACGACAACTCAAAGAAGTCCGTCACAACAACGACAACTCAAAGAAGTCCGTCACAACAACGACAACTCAAAGAAGTCCGTCACAACAACGACAACTCAAAGAAGTCCGTCACAACAACGACAACTCAAAGAAGTCCGTCACAACAACAACCACTCACAGAAGTCCGTCACAACAACAACCACTCACAGAAGTCCGTCACAACAACGACAACTCAAAGAAGTCCGTCACAACAACAACCACTCAAGAAGTCCGTCACAACAACAACCACTCACAGAAGTCCGTCACAACAACACCACTCACAGAAGTCCGTCACAACAACAACCACTCAAGAAGTCCGTCACAACAACGAACACTCAAAGAAGTCCGTCACAACAACGACAACTCAAAGAAGTCCGTCACAACAACGACCACTCACAGAAGTCCGTCACAACAACGACAACTCAAAGAAGTCCGTCACAACAACGACAACTCAAAGAAGTCCGTCACAACAACGACAACTCAAAGAAGTCCGTCACAACAACGACAACTCAAAGAAGTCCGTCACAACAACGACAACTCACAGAAGTCCGTCACAACAACGACAACTCAAAGAAGTCCGTCACAACAACGACAACTCACAGAAGTCCGTCACAACAACGACAACTCACAGAAGTCCGTCACAACAACGACAACTCAAAGAAGTCCGTCACAACAACGACAACTCAAAGAAGTCCGTCACAACAACGACAACTCAAAGAAGTCCGTCACAACAACGACAACTCAAAGAAGTCCGTCACAACAACGACAACTCAAAGAAGTCCGTCACAACAACGACAACTCAAAGAAGTCCGTCACAACAACGAAACTCAAAGAAGTCCGTCACAACAACGACAACTCAAGAAGTCCGTCACAACAACGACAACTCAAAGAAGTCCGTCACAACAACGACAACTCAAAGAAGTCCGTCACAACAACGACAACTCAAAGAAGTCCGTCACAACAACGACAACTCAAAGAAGTCCGTCACAACAACGACAACTCAAAGAAGTCCGTCACAACAACGACAACTCAAAGAAGTCCGTCACAACAACGACACTCAAGAAGTCCGTCACAACAACAACCACTCAAAGAAGTCCGTCACAACAACGACACTCAAAACCGTCACAACAACGAACCTCAAAGAAGTCCGTCACAACAACGACAACTCAAAGAAGTCCGTCACAACAACGAACACTCAAAGAAGTCCGTCACAACAACGACACTCTCAAAGAAGTCCGTCACAACAACGACAACTCAAAGAAGTCCGTCACAACAACAACCCTCACAGAAGTCCGTCACAACAACAACCACTCAAAGAAGTCCGTCACAACAACGACAACTCAAAGAAGTCCGTCACAACAACGACCACTCAAGAAGTCCGTCACAACAAACGACAACTCAAAGAAGTCCGTCACAACAACACCACTCAAAGAAGTCCGTCACAACAACAACAACTCAAAGAAGTCCGTCACAACAACAACCACTCAACAGAAGTCCGTCACAACAACAACCACTCACAGAAGTCCGTCACAACAACAACAACTCACAGAAGTCCGTCACAACAACAACCACTCAAAGAAGTCCGTCACAACAACAACCACTCACAGAAGTCCGTCACAACAACAACCACTCACAGAAGTCCGTCACAACAACGAACACTCAAGAAGTCCGTCACAACAACGACCACTCAAAGAAGTCCGTCACAACAACGACAACTCAAAGAAGTCCGTCACAACAACGACCACTCAAAGAAGTCCGTCACAACAACGACCACTCAAAGAAGTCCGTCACAACAACGACCACTCAAAGAAGTCCGTCACAACAACGACAACTCAAAGAAGTCCGTCACAACAACGACACTCAAAGAAGTCCGTCACAACAACGACAACTCAAAGAAGTCCGTCACAACAACGACACTCAAAGAAGTCCGTCACAACAACGACAACTCACAGAAGTCCGTCACAACAACAACACTCACAGAAGTCCGTCACAACAACGACAACTCAAAGAAGTCCGTCACAACAACGACCACTCAAAGAAGTCCGTCACAACAACGACAACTCAAAGAAGTCCGTCACAACAACGACAACTCAAAGAAGTCCGTCACAACAACGACAACTCAAGAAGTCCGTCACAACAACGACACTCAAAGAAGTCCGTCACAACAACGACACTCAAAGAAGTCCGTCACAACAACGACAACTCAAAGAAGTCCGTCACAAAACAACGACAACTCAAAGAAGTCCGTCACAACAACGACAACTCAAAGAAGTCCGTCACAACAACGACAACTCAAAGAAGTCCGTCACAACAACGACAACTCACAGAAGTCCGTCACAACAACGACCACTCAAGAAGTCCGTCACAACAACGACAACTCAAAGAAGTCCGTCACAACAACAACCACTCACAGAAGTCCGTCACAACAACGACACTCACAGAAGTCCGTCACAACAACAACCACTCAAAGAAGTCCGTCACAACAACGACAACTCAAAGAAGTCCGTCACAACAACAACCACTCAAAGAAGTCCGTCACAACAACAACCACTCACAGAAGTCCGTCACAACAACAACCACTCACAGAAGTCCGTCACAACAACGACACTCAAGAAGTCCGTCACAACAACGACACTCAAAGAAGTCCGTCACAACAACGACCACTCACAGAAGTCCGTCACAACAACAACCACTCACAGAAGTCCGTCACAACAACAACCACTCACAGAAGTCCGTCACAACAACGACAACTCACAGAAGTCCGTCACAACAACAACCACTCAAAGAAGTCCGTCACAACAACACCACTCAAAGAAGTCCGTCACAACAACGACCACTCAAAGAAGTCCGTCACAACAACAACCACTCACAGAAGTCCGTCACAACAACGAACACTCAAAGAAGTCCGTCACAACAACGACACTCAAAGAAGTCCGTCACAACAACAACCACTCAAAGAAGTCCGTCACAACAACGAACACTCAAGAAGTCCGTCACAACAACGACCACTCAAAGAAGTCCGTCACAACAACGACACTCAAGAAGTCCGTCACAACAACAACCACTCACAAGAAGTCCGTCACAACAACACCACTCACAGAAGTCCGTCACAACAACGACCACTCACAGAAGTCCGTCACAACAACAACCACTCAAAGAAGTCCGTCACAACAACGACCACTCAAAGAAGTCCGTCACAACAACGAACCACTCAAAGAAGTCCGTCACAACAACAACCACTCACAGAAGTCCGTCACAACAACAACCACTCACAGAAGTCCGTCACAACAACGAACCACTCACAGAAGTCCGTCACAACAACGACACTCAAAGAAGTCCGTCACAACAACGACCACTCACAGAAGTCCGTCACAACAACAACCACTCACAGAAGTCCGTCACAACAACAACACACTCAAAGAAGTCCGTCACAACAACGACCACTCAAAGAAGTCCGTCACAACAACACCACTCAAAGAAGTCCGTCACAACAACGACAACTCAAAGAAGTCCGTCACAACAACGACCACTCAAAGAAGTCCGTCACAACAACAACCACTCACAGAAGTCCGTCACAACAACGACAACTCAAAGAAGTCCGTCACAACAACGACCACTCAAAGAAGTCCGTCACAACAACGACCACTCAAAGAAGTCCGTCACAACAACGACACTCACAAGAAGTCCGTCACAACAACGACACTCACAGAAGTCCGTCACAACAACGACCACTCACAGAAGTCCGTCACAACAACGACCACTCAAAGAAGTCCGTCACAACAACAACCACTCAAAGAAGTCCGTCACAACAACGAACCACTCAAAGAAGTCCGTCACAACAACGACCACTCAAAGAAGTCCGTCACAACAACAACCACTCACAGAAGTCCGTCACAAACAACAACCACTCAAAGAAGTCCGTCACAACAACGACAACTCAAGAAGTCCGTCACAACAACGACAACTCACAGAAGTCCGTCACAACAACAACCACTCAAAGAAGTCCGTCACAACAACAACCACTCACAGAAGTCCGTCACAACAACGACAACTCACAGAAGTCCGTCACAACAACGACCACTCAAAGAAGTCCGTCACAACAACGACAACTCAAAGAAGTCCGTCACAACAACGACCACTCAAAGAAGTCCGTCACAACAACGACCACTCAAAGAAGTCCGTCACAACAACGACCACTCAAAGAAGTCCGTCACAACAACGACACTCAAAGAAGTCCGTCACAACAACGAACACTCAAAGAAGTCCGTCACAACAACGACCACTCAAAGAAGTCCGTCACAACAACGACCACTCAAAGAAGTCCGTCACAACAACGACAACTCAAAGAAGTCCGTCACAACAACGACAACTCAAAGAAGTCCGTCACAACAACAACCACTCAAAGAAGTCCGTCACAACAACGACAACTCAAAGAAGTCCGTCACAACAACGACCACTCAAAGAAGTCCGTCACAACAACGACCACTCACAGAAGTCCGTCACAACAACGACAACTCAAAGAAGTCCGTCACAACAACGACCACTCAAGAAGTCCGTCACACAACGACCACTCACAGAAGTCCGTCACAACAACGACCACTCAAAGAAGTCCGTCACAACAACGAACACTCACAGAAGTCCGTCACAACAACGAACACTCAAAGAAGTCCGTCACAACAACGACCACTCAAAGAAGTCCGTCACAACAACAACCACTCAAAGAAGTCCGTCACAACAACAACCACTCAAAGAAGTCCGTCACAACAACGACCACTCAAAGAAGTCCGTCACAACAACAACCACTCAAAGAAGTCCGTCACAACAACGACAACTCAAAGAAGTCCGTCACAACAACGACAACTCAAAGAAGTCCGTCACAACAACGACAACTCAAAGAAGTCCGTCACAACAACGACCACTCAAAGAAGTCCGTCACAACAACGACCACTCAAAGAAGTCCGTCACAACAACGACCACTCAAAGAAGTCCGTCACAACAACGACCACTCAAAGAAGTCCGTCACAACAACGACCACTCACAGAAGTCCGTCACAACAACGACAACTCAAAGAAGTCCGTCACAACAACGACAACTCAAAGAAGTCCGTCACAACAACGACAACTCAAAGAAGTCCGTCACAACAACGACAACTCAAAGAAGTCCGTCACAACAACGACAACTCAAAGAAGTCCGTCACAACAACGACCACTCAAAGAAGTCCGTCACAACAACGACCACTCAAAGAAGTTCGTCACAACAACGACAACTCAAAGAAGTCCGTCACAACAACAACCACTCAAAGAAGTCCGTCACAAACAACGACCACTCAAAGAAGTCCGTCACAACAACGACCACTCAAAGAAGTCCGTCACAACAACGACCAACTCAAAGAAGTCCGTCACAACAACGACCACTCAAAGAAGTCCGTCACAACAACGACACTCAAAGAAGTCCGTCACAACAACGACACTCACAGAAGTCCGTCACAACAACGACAACTCAAAGAAGTCCGTCACAACAACGACAACTCAAAGAAGTCCGTCACAACAACGACAACTCAAAGAAGTCCGTCACAACAACGACAACTCAAAGAAGTCCGTCACAACAACGACAACTCAAAGAAGTCCGTCACAACAACGACCACTCAAAGAAGTCCGTCACAAACAAGAACACTCAAAGAAGTCCGTCACAACAACGACAACTCAAAGAAGTCCGTCACAACAACAACCACTCAAAGAAGTCCGTCACAACAACGACAACTCAAAGAAGTCCGTCACAACAACGACCACTCAAAGAAGTCCGTCACAACAACGAACACTCAAAGAAGTCCGTCACAACAACGAACACTCAAAGAAGTCCGTCACAACAACGACCACTCAAAGAAGTCCGTCACAACAACAACCACTCAAAGAAGTCCGTCACAACAACAACCACTCAAAGAAGTCCGTCACAACAACGAACACTCAAAGAAGTCCGTCACAACAACAACCACTCACAGAAGTCCGTCACAACAACGAACACTCAAAGAAGTCCGTCACAACAACGACGACTCACAGAAGTCCGTCACAACAACAACCACTCACAGAAGTCCGTCACAACAACAACACTCACAGAAGTCCGTCACATCAACGACCATTCAGAAGTCCGTCCATCAACGACCAATCACTCCGTCATATCAAAGCACTCACTCCCTCCTCAACAACGTCACGATATGAAGCGTGTCCAGGTCCAACTCTATCCTCTCACAGACTCGTCACATTAACAACCACTCACTCCGTCACATCAACGACCACTCACTCCGCACAGATATGAAGCTGTGTCACGTCCCAACTCTATCCTCTCCCAGATCGTCACATCAACGACCACTCACTTCGTTACATCAACGACCACTCACTCCGTCACAGATATGAAGCTGTGTCCACGTCCCAACTCTATCCTCTCCAGACTCGTCACATCACCGAACCTCATTCGTTACATCAACGCCACTCCTCCGTCACAGATATGAAGCAGTGTCCCACGTCCCAACTATATTTCTCTCAGACTCGTCACATCACGACACTCACTTCGTCACATCACCGACCACTCACTCCGTCACAGATATGAAGCAGTGTCACGTCCCAACTTATCTTCTCTCAGACTCCGTCCAACAACGACCACTCACTCCCACACATCAACGACCACTCACTCCGTCACATCAACGACCACTCACTCCACACACAACGACCACTCACTCCGTCACATCAACGACCACTCAAGTCCGTCACATCACGACCACTCACTCCCACACATCAACGACCACTCACTCCGAACATCAACGACCACTCACTCCCACACATCAACGACCACTCAACTCCGTCACATCAACGACCACTCACTCCGTCACATCAACGACCACTCACTCCGTCACATCAACGACCACTCACTCCCAACATCACCGACCACACTCGTCACATCAACCGACCACTCACTCCGTCACAGATATGAAGAAGTGTCCACGTCCAACTATATCTTCTCCAGACTGTCACATCAACGACACTCACTCCGTCACAGATATGAAGCAGTGTCCACGTCCCCCAACTATATCTTCTCTCAGAATCCGTCACATCAACGACTCACTCAGTCCGTCACAGAATGAAGCATGTCCACGTCCCAACTATATCTTCTCTCAGACTCGACATCAACGACCACTCACTCCCCACACATCAACGACCACTCACTCCCACACATCAACGACCACTCACTCCGTCACATCAACGACCACTCACTCCGTCACATCAACGACCAATCACTCCGTCACATCAACGACCACTCCACTCCGTCACATCAACGACCACTCACTCCGTCACATCAACGACCCACTCACTCCGTCACATCAACGACCACTTCCCCGTCACACAACGACACTCCACTCCCCAAACAACGACCACTCACTCCGTCACACAACGACCACTCATCCCACACATCAACGACCACTCACTCCGTCACATCAACGACCACTCACCCCACACAATCAACGACCACTCACTCCCACACATCAACGACCACTCACTCCGTCACATCAACGACCACTCACTCCCACACATCAACGACCACTCACCGTCACATCAACGACCACTCACTCCCACACATCAACGACACTCACTCCGTCACATCAACGACCACTCACTCCCACACATCAACGACACTCACTCCGTCACATCAACGACCACTCACTCCCACACATCAACGACCACTCACTCCGTCACATCAACGACCACTCACTCCCACACATCAACGACCACTCACTCCCACACATCAACGACCACTCACTCCCACACATCAACGACCACTCACTCCCACACATCAACGACCACTCACTCCCACACATCAACGACCACTCACTCCGTCACATCAACGACCACTCACTCCCACACATCAACGACCACTCACTCCGTCACATCAACGACCACTCACTCCGTCACATCAACGACCACTCACTCCGTCACATCAACGACCACTCACTCCCACACATCAACGACACTCACTCCGTCACTCGTCAACACAACGACCACTCACTCCCACACATCAACGACACTCACTCCGTCACATCAACGACCACTCACTCCCACACATCAACGACCACTCACTCCCACACATCAACGACCACTCACTCCGTCACATCAACGACCACTCACTCCCACACATCAACGACCACTCACTCCGTCACATCAACGACCACTCACTCCCACACATCAACGACCACTCACTCCGTCACATCAACGACCACTCACTCCCACACATCAACGACCACTCACTCCGTCACATCAACGACCACTCACTCCCACACATCAACGACCACTCACTCCGTCACATCAACGACCACTCACTCCCACACATCAACGACCACTCACTTCGTCACATCAACGACCACTCACTCCGTCACATCAACGACCACTCACTCCCACACATCAACGACCACTCACTTCGTCACATCAACGACCACTCACTTCGTCACATCAACGACCACTCACTCCCACACATCAACGACCACTCACTCCGTCACATCAACGACCACTCACTCCGTCACATCAACGACCACTCACTCCCACACATCAACGACCACTCACTCCGTCACATCAACGACCACTCACTCCCACACATCAACGACCACTCACTCCGTCACATCAACGACCACTCACTCCCACACATCAACGACCACTCACTTCGTCACATCAACGACCACTCACTCCGTCACATCAACGACCACTCACTCCCACACATCAACGACCACTCACTTCGTCACATCAACGACCACTCACTTCGTCACATCAACGACCACTCACTCCCACACATCAACGACCACTCACTCCGTCACATCAACGACCACTCACTCCGTCACATCAACGACCACTCACTCCCACACATCAACGACCACTCACTCCGTCACATCAACGACCACTCACTCCCACACATCAACGACCACTCACTCCCACACATCAACGACCACTCACTCCCACACATCAACGACCACTCACTCCCACACATCAACGACCACTCACTCCGTCACATCAACGACCACTCACTCCGTCACAGATATGAAGCAGTGTCCACGTCCCAACTATATCTTCTCTCAGACTCGCCCACAAACGCACCCCTGGGGTCTGCTGCTACAAGTAGCATGTACATGTGACGTCTGTTTATCGACCAGCAAATATTACAAGTTTATGTCTTCTAGAATAAGGTCACTGCTATTTCAGTCATTAAATCTCAAATATCCACGTTGGCGGATCATGAAGGCGACACGCGAGCTATCATTTTATCATGTATACTTCATCGCCATGTACCCCAGTGGTATGCCTCTATCATTTAATTGTGTCTGGTTCGTCACCATGTCCCCAATGGTCTACCGCTATCATTTCATCAAGCCTGGTTCATCACCATGTCCCCAATGGTCCACCTCTATCATTTCATCATGTATGGTTCATCACCATGTCCGAAATAGTCTACCTCTATCATTTCATCATATATGGTTCATCACCATGTCCCCAATGGTCTACCTCTATCATGTCATCATGTATGGTTCGTCACCATGTCCCCAATGGTCTACCGCTATCATTTCATCATGTATGGTTCATCACCATGTCCCAATGGTCTACCGCTATCATTTCATCATGTATGGTTCATCACCATGTCTCCAATGGTCTGCCTCTATCATTTCATCATGTATGGTTCATCACCATGTCCCCAATGGTCTGTCTCTATCATTTCATCATGTATGGTTCATCACCATGTCTCCAATGGTCTGCCTCTATCATTTCATCATGTATGGTTCATCACCATGTCTCCAATGGTCTGTCTCTATCATTTCATCATGTATGGTTCATCACCATGTCTCCAATGGTCTGTCTCTATCATTTCATCATGTATGGTTCATCACCATGTCTCCAATGGTCTGCCTCTATCATTTCATCATGTATGGTTCATCACCATGTCTCCAATGGTCTGTCTCTATCATTTCATCATGTATGGTTCATCACTATGTCCCCAATGGTCTGTCTCTATCATTTCATCATGTATGGTTCGTCACCATGTCTCCAATGATCTGTCTCTATCATTTCATCATGTATGGTTCATCACCATGTCTCCAATGATCTGTCTCTATCATTTCATCATGTATGGTTCATCACCATGTCCCCAATGGTCTGCCTCTATCATTTCATCATGTATGGTTCGTCACCATGTCTCCAATGGTCTACCTCTATCATTTAAATATGTCTGGTTCATCACCATGTCCCCAATGGTCTACCTCTATCATTTCATCATGTATGGTTCATCACCATGTACCCAATGGTCTACCTCTATCATTTCATCATGTATGGTTCATCACCATGTCCCCAATGGTCTACCTCTATCATTTCATCATGTATGGTTCATCACCATGTACCCAATGGTTTGCCTCTATCATTTCATCATGTATGGTTCATCACCATGTCCCCAATAGTCTACCTCTATCATTTCATCATGTATGGTTCATCACCATGTTCCCAATGGTTTGCCTCTATCATTTCATCATGTATGGTCATCACCATGTCCCCAATGGTCTGTCTCTATCATTGCATCATGTATGGTTCATCACCATGTCCCCAATGGTCTGTCTCTATCATTTCATCATGTATGGTTCGTCACCATGTTCCCAATGGTCTACCTCTATCATTTCATCATGTATGGTTCGTCACCATGTCCCCAATGGTCTGCCTCTATCATTTCATCATGTATGGTTCATCACCATGTCGCCAATGGTCTGCCTCTATCATTTCATCATGTATGGTTCATCACCATGTCCCCAATGGTCTGTCTCTATCATTTCATCATGTATGGTTCGTCACCATGTCCCCAATGGTCTACCTCTATCATTTCATCATGTATGGTTCATCACCATGTCCCCCAGTGGTCTACTTCTATCATTTCATCATGTATGGTTCATCACCATGTCCCCAATGGTCTACCTCTATCATTTCACCATGTATGGTTCATCAAGCCAACCTTCGTTGCGGAGAAGGCACACGATGATGGTTCATCACCACGTCCCCACTGATCTACTTCTATCATTTCATCATGTCTGGTTCATCACCACGTCCCACTGATCTACTTCTATCATTTCATCATGTCTGGTTCATCACCACGTCCCCACTGATCTACTTCTATCATTTCATCATGTCTGATTTATCACCACGTCCCCACTGATCTACTTCTATCATTTCTTCATGTATGGTTCATCACCACGTCCCCACTGATCTACTTCTATCATTTCATCATGTCTGGTTCATCACCACGTCCCCACTGATCTACTTCTATCATTTCATCATGTATGGTTCATCACCACGTCCCCACTGATCTACTTCTATCATTTCATCATGTATGGTTCATCAACCTGTCCTTACTGATCTACATCTATCTATCTATCTATCTATCTATCTATCTATCTATCTATCTATCTATCTATCTATCTATCTATCTATCTATCTATCTATCTATCTATCTATCTATCTATCTATCTATCTATCTATCTATCTATCTATCTATCTATCTATCTGTCTATCTGTCTATCTGTCTATCTGTCTGTCTATCTATCTATCTATCTATCTATCTATCTATCTATCTATCTATCTATCTATCTATCTATCTATCTATCTATCTATCTATCTATCTATCTATCTATCTATCTATCTATCTATCTATCTATCTATCTATCTATTGCTCGACTGAAGTATTGTGTATATCTGCAATGTCGTTTCCAGTATAAATGTTACTGTCTTTTGTAATTCTTGTAGTGGCCCATATAGTTTTGTCTGTAGTGTTGTATCTATGGACCAATGGATTTTCCTCAGTCTATATTCAGTACAGTCTTGAAGTATGTGTTCAGCAGTCTGGGGCGCCTGTCCACATGTACAAGTAGTTGACGTGCCGATCTTGAATTTTGTATACATGTGACTATGCAGTCGATTGTGTCCTGTTCTTAGGCGTATAATGATAACTTGTTCATATCTATTCATATTATGAAAGGCATCCTGATTTTGGGTTTGTGGTCCTCTGATTGATTGATTATCTGTTTCTTATGATGGCATGTAACTGGTGCATCTAGTTGTGTGCCTGTTGAACCTTCCTTTGCCAACTGATCTGCTTTCTCATTTCCTGGTATTCCACAGTGAGATGGGATCCTACATTCACCACAGCCCGTCTGAAAGAATCTCTTTTTCTAGCCAGATCTCCCAAAGAACGTTACATTCACCACAGCCCGTCTGAAAGAATCTCTGTCTCTAGCCAGATCTCCCACAGAACGTTACATTCACCACATCCTGTCTGAAAGAATCTCTGTCTCTAGCCAGATCTCCCAAAGAACGTTACTCTCACCACAGCCCATCTGAAAGAATCTCTGTCTCTAGCCAGATCTCCCACAGAACGTTACATTCACCACAGCCCGTCTGAAAGAATCTCTGTCTCTAGCCAGATCTCCCACAGAACGTTACTCTCACCACAGCCCATCTGAAAGAATCTCTGTCTCTAGCCAGATCTCCCACAGAACGTTACATTCACCACAGCCCGTCTGAAAGAATATCTGTCTCTAGCCAGATCTCCCACAGAACGTTACATTCAGCACAGCCCGTCTGAAAGAATCTCTGTCTCTAGCCTGATCTCCTACTTCTTCTGTTGTCATGTTCAAGGTCTCCTTGATGTCTTGAAATCACCTTTTTCTTGGTCTACTCCTGATGCGCCACCCAGAAACCATGCCTTCCATTATTGTGCTTTCCAGCCCGCTATGTGTTTTTGTCATGACCCTAGTATCTTCATTATTCAAGGTATCTGATGGATTTGTCTGCAACATTTTGTTTGGAATGAATCGAATCAACTGGAAAGGTTGCTACCACTTGCCATGTCTTTGACACGCGCGTCAACCAGTGGCTCAAGCGTGCGGCTACAATCAATCGGGAATCAACTGAAGAGACATAACTGCGTGTATAGGTTAGATAAGCATGTGTGGGTGGCCCTTTTTGTCTTGTCAGATGGTCTAGTGGAGGTTATTGTGTATATGACCCTTTTGTCTTGTCAGATGGTCTAGTGGAGGTTATTGTGTATATGGCCCTTTTTGTCTTGTCAGACGGTCTAGTGGAGGCTATTGTGTATATGGCCCTTTTCGTCTTGTCAGACGGTCTAGTAGAGGCTATTGTGTATATGGCCCTTTTGTCTTGTCAGACGGTCTAGTGGAGGCTATTGTGTATATGACCCTTTTTGTCTTGTCAGACGGTCTAGTAGAGGCTATTGTGTATATGACCCTTTTTGTCTTGTCAGACGGTCTAGTGGAGGCTATTGTGTATATGGCCTTTTTCGTCTTGTCAGACGGTCTAGTGGAGGCTATTGTGTATATGACCCTTTTTGTCTTGTCAGACGGTCTAGTGGAGGTTATTGTGTATATGGCCCTTTGTGACTTGTCAGACGGTCTAGTGGAGGTTATTGTGTATATGGCTCTTTTTGTCTTGTCATGCGGTCTAGTGGAGGCTATTGTGCATATGGCCCTTTGTGACTTGTCAGACGGTCTAGTGGAGGCTATTGTGTATATGGCCCTTTTCGTCTTGTCAGACGGTTCAGTGGAGGCTATTGTGCATATGGCCCTTTGTGACTTGTCAGACGGTCTAGTGGAGGCTATTGTGCATATGGCCCTTTTTGTCTTGTCAGACGGTCTAGTGGAGGCTATTGTGTATATGGCCCTTTTCGTCTTGTCAGACGGTCTAGTGGAGGCTATTGTGTATATGGCCCTTTTCGTCTTGTTAGACGGTCTAATGGAGGCTATTGTGTACATGGCCCTTTTTGTCTTGTCAGACGGTCAAGTAGAGGCTATTGTGTATATGGCCCTTTTAGTCTTGTCAGACGGTCTAGTGGAGGCTATTGTGTATATGGCCCTTTTCGTCTTGTTCGACGGTCTAGTGGAGGCTATTGTGTATATGGCCCTTTTTGTCTTGTCAGACGGTCTAGTAGAGGCTATTGTGTATATGGCCCTTTTTGTCTTGTCAGACGGTCTAGTGGAGGCTATTGTGTATATGACTCATTTTGTCTTGATAGGCGGTCTAGTAGAGGCTATTGTGTATATGGCCCTTTTTGTCTTGTCAGACGGTCTAGTGGAGGCTATTGTGTATATGACTCTTTTTGTCTTGTCAGGCGGTCTAGTAGAGGCTATTGTGTATATGGACCTTTTTGTCTTGTCAGACGGTCTAGTAGAGGCTATTGTGTATATGGCCCTTTTTGTCTTGTCAGACGGTCTAGTAGAGGCTATTGTGTATATGGCCCTTTTTGTCTTGTCAGACGGTCTAGTAGAGGCTATTGTGTATATGGCCCTTTTCGTCTTGTCAGACGGTCTAGTAGAGGCTATTGTGTATATGGCCCTTTTCGTCTTGTCAGACGGTCTAGTGGAGGCTATTGTGTATATGACCCTTTTTGTCTTGTCAGACGGTCTAGTAGAGGCTATTGTATATATGACTCTTTTTGTCTTGTCAGACGGTCTAGTGGAGGCTATTGTGTATATGGACCTTTTTGTCTTGTCAGACGGTCTAGTGGAGGCTATTGTGTATATGACTCTTTTTGTCTTGTCAGACGGTCTAGTGGAGGCTATTGTGTATATGACTCTTTTTGTCTTGTCAGACGGTCTAGTGGAGGCTATTGTGTATATGACTCTTTTTGTCTTGTCAGACGGTCTAGTGGAGGCTATTGTGTATATGGCCCTTTTTGTCTTGTCAGACGGTCTAGTGGAGGCTATTGTGTATATGACTCTTTTTGTCTTGTCAGACGGTCTAGTGGAGGCTATTGTGTATATGGCCCTTTTTGTCTTGTCAGGCGGTCTCGTAGAGGCTATTGTGTATATGGCCCTTTTGTCTTGTCAGGCGGTCTAGTAGAGGCTATTGTGTATATGGACCTTTTTGTCTTGTCAGGCGGTCTAGTAGAGGCTATTGTGTATATGACTCTTTTTGTCTTGTCAGACGGTCTAGTAGAGGCTATTGTGTATATGACTCTTTTTGTCTTGTCAGACGGTCTAGTAGAGGCTATTGTGTATATGACTCTTTTTGTCTTGTCAGGCGGTCTAGTAGAGGCTATTGTGTATATGACTCTTTTTGTCTTGTCAGACGGTCTAGTGGAGGCTATTGTGTATATGGCCCTTTTTGTCTTGTCAGACGGTCTAGTAGAGGCTATTGTGTATATGGCCCTTTTCGTCTTGTCAGACGGTCTAGTGGAGGCTATTGTGTATTTTTTGAGGTTTTGTTTTTGTCGAACAGCTTCTCTCGTGGCTAATTCTACCAATGTTTGACAAACACACACAGCCGCAGAATGAACAAGTCAGGCCCACTGATCCACAGGGTTTTCCATCCTTTTTCATGAATCTTTTCTCTTCTAAGTTTTGCCTCAGCATAGTCTCAAATGATGTTATACCGTTCCTTATACATGCTCTCCATGATGTGCGATCACTTGCCAGATGTTCCCAGTCATTTTCACAGATGGAGAAGTCATTCAGAGATGATTTACATATATCTCTATATCGTAGTTTAGGTCTGCCGATTTGTCTGTTTCCGTGTGTTAGTTCACCATATAGTATTTGCCTGGGGATGCGTTTTTCTTCCATTTGCTGGACATGCCCCAGCCATCTTAGTCTTCGACATCTGAGCATCGACATGATTGTTGGGGTCTTAGCACGTTGCAGGACAGTTAAGTTGGTTATTTTGTCTTGCCATTTGATGTGCATTATTTTGTCCTGTCATTTGATGTGCATTATTTTGCGGAGACATCGCATGTGGAAGACATTTAGTCTTTTTTCCTGGTTTGAGTATGTTGTCCAGGTTTCGGATCCATATAGTAGTGTGCTAAGCACACAAGTTTGATATATTAAGAGTTTAGTCTTTCGAGTTAGTTTCGTGTTGTTCCATGCCCTTTTGTGAGTTTGCCGAAGGTCGTAGATGCCTTACCAATTCGACTGTTTATTTCATCATCAAGAGAGATGGTTTGCGTAATTGTGGATCCAATATACGTAAATTTATGAACTGATTCTAGTGGACAATCTTTTAGAGTAATTAATAGAGGTTTGATGTCGTCTTGACTTAGTATTACTGTCTTCTGAACACTAATTGACAGTGAAAAAAGGTCGCATGCTTTGTCCAGGTTGTTGATCAGCAATTGTAGGGTGGCTTCACTATGAGCGACTAGGGCAGCATCGTCAGCAAATAAAAGTTCTTTAAGTAGGGCAACATTTGTTTTCGCTCTTAGTCGTGCTAAGTTGAACAGTGAGCCATCTGATCTTGTGAGAATGTAAATATCTCCTGAGCTGTTTTTGCCCTTAGTCGTGCTAAGTTGAACAGTGAGCCATCTGATCTTGTGAGAATGTAAATATCTCCTGAGCTGTTTTTGCCCTTAGTCGTGCTAAGTTGAACAGTGAGCCATCTGATCTTGTGAGAATGTAAATATCTCCTGAGCTGTTTTCGAAGGCGTAATTTAGAAGGGCGGCAAAAAATATACCAAAAAGGGTGGGGGCCAGGACACATCCCTGTTTCACTCCGTTGTTGACTTTAAAACTCTCTGATGAACTCCATCAAAGTAGATTTTAACATTCATGTTTTCATGAAAGGATATAATCAGCTTAAGTAATTTAGGTGGGCAGCCTATGCTTTCTAACACCCTGTAGAGCCCATCTCTATTTACTGAGTCGAAGGCCTTTGTGAGATCCACAAAGGCAATATAGAGCGATATATTTTGTTCCCGACATTTTTCTTGTAATTGTCTAACTGTGAAAATCATGTCTGTGGTTGATCTAATTGTTGTAGATCTTTAGGATTTTCTGCTAGTAGTACAGTATCGTCAGCATATCTTAGGTTATTGATAATCTTTCCATTAATGTTTAGGCCTGGTATCTCTGAGATGTTTTTGAGGATTTGCTCAGTGTATAGATTGAACAAGCTTGGTGATAGGATGCATCCTTGTCTTACTCCTCTTTTTATATCAATGGGTGTAGAGTTACCTTAACTTTAAGAGAGCCAAAAACATAACTAAAATTATCTTAACCATAACTTTAGAGATCAAAGAAACATAATTAAAATGGTCTCAATCCTAACTTTAAGAAAAACAAAAAACATAACTGAACTTATCTGAACGCTAACTTTAAGTGATCATAAAAACATAACTAAAATTATCTGAGCCCTAACCTTAGACATGAAAAAAAACATAACTAAAACTATCTTAACCATATCTTTAAGTGATCCTAATAACATAACTAACATTATCTTAACCATATCTTTAAGTGATCCTAATAACATAACTAACATTATCTTAACCATATCTTTAAGTGATCCTAATAACATAACTAACATTATCTTAACCATATCTTTAAGTGATCCTAATAACATAACTAACATTATCTTAACCATATCTTTAAGTGATCCTAATAACATAACTAACATTATCTTAACCATATCTTTAAGTGATCCTAATAACATAACTAACATTATCTTAACCATATCTTTAAGTGATCCTAATAACATAACTAACATTATCTTAACCATATCTTTAAGTGATCATAAAAACATAATTAAAATTACCTTAACCATATCTTTAAGTGATCCTAATAACATAACTAACATTATCTTAACCATATCTTTAAGTGATCCTAATAACATAACTAAAATTATCTTAATTTTAACTTTAAAAGAGTCGAAAGTAAATATTAAAATTATCTTACCTTTAAAATAAAGCAAAATTAATTCGATAATATCAAGGTATCAACAAGATGAAAGACTGCTCAGATTAACAACTCTACACATAACCACCTTCAACAACACCCAGTCCTATACCAGCGTCACGTAAATTAATTTCGTCATTGCACCGATTAAAAGGAAGACATCAATCTGTGATATCTAATACTGAAATAACCGGATCTACTAATGAGATGATGTTTCAGCTTATCTTTCAACACTGTATGATGAGAGAACACGGCACGGACTTGCTGAGTGAGTTGGCGTGAAGCCCACAACGATGTCCCGTCATCTCTATAGGCAGATCTTCGGTCTTTGAAGTTCGGTTTCACAAAACCGCGTCAATTGATTTTCTCCTCGATGGCGAAATGGTGTGAGGGTATGATAGAAGATTGGAGAAGAATATTAGACAGGGGAGAGGCTGGAGAAGATAGGAGAATAGGTGGGAGGGTATGATAGAAGATTGGAGAAGAATATTAGACAGGGGAGAGGCTGGAGAAGATAGGAGAATAGGTGGGAGGGTATGATAGAAGATTGGAGAAGAATATTAGACAGGGGAGAGGCTGAAGAAGATATGAGAATAGGTGGGAGGGTATGATAGAAGATTGGAGAAGAATATTAGACAGGGGAGAGGCTGGAGAAGATAGGAGAATAGGTGGGAGGGTATTATAGAAGATTGGAGAAGAATATTAGACAGGGGAGAGGCTGGAGAAGATAGGAGAATAGGTGGGAGGGTATGATAGAAGATTGGAGAAGAATATTAGGCAGGGGAGAGGCTGGAGAAGGTAGGAGAATAGGTGGGAGGGTATGATAGAAGGTTGGAGAAGAATATTAGACAAGGGAGAGGCTGGAGAAGATAGGAGAATTGGTGGGAGGGTATGATAGAAGATTGTAGAAGAATATTAGGCAGGGGAGAGGCTGGAGAAGGTATGAGAATAGGTGGGAGGGTATGATAGAAGATTGGAGAAGAATATTAGGCAGGGGAGAGGCTGGAGAAGGTCGGAGAATAGGTGGGAGGGTATGATAGAAGATTGGACAAGAATATTGGACAGGGGAGAGGCTGGAGAAGATAGGAGAATATGTGGGAGGGTATGATAGAAGATTGGAAAAGAATATTCGACTGGGGAGAGGCTGTAGAAGATAGGAGAATAGGTGGGAGGGTATGATAGAAGATTAGGGGAGAATATTGGACATCGGAGAGGCAGGAGAAGATAGGAGAATATGTGGGAGAGTATGTTAGAAGATTAGGGGAGAATATTCAACGGGGGAAAGGCTATAGAAGACAGGAGAATAGGTGGGAGAGTATGTTAGAAGATTAGCTGAGAACATTCAACGGCGAGAGTCTAGAGAAGACAGGAGAATAGGTGGGAGGGTGTGTTAGAAGATTAGGGCATAACATTTAACGGGGAGAGTCTTGAGAAAACAGGAGAATATGTGGGAGGGTATGTTAGAAGATATGGGCAGAACACTCAGAGGGGAGAGTCTAGAGAAGACAGGAGAATAGGTGGGAGGGCAGTATCAAATAATGGACAAGCTTAAACGTATCTCAAGGAAAGAAGGAAAGAATGAATGAATGAATGAAGGAAGGAAGGAAGGAAGGAAGGAAGGAAGGAAGGAAGGAATGAAGGAAGGAAGGAAGGAAGGAAGGAAGGAAGGAAGGAAGGAAGGAAGGAAGGAAGGAAGGAAGGAAGGAAGGAAGGAAGGAGGAAGGAAGGAAGGAAGGAAGGAAGGAAGGAAGGAAGGAAGGAAGGAAGGAAGGTTTCAAATGATTCACCAATTATCTCTGGAGATGAAAGACTGGGTGTTGACAAAGTTGACAAGTTAGGTGAGTTATGTGACAAGTTAAATGAGTTATGTGACAAGTTAGGTGAGTTATGGGACAAGTTAAATGAGTTATGTGATAAGTTAGGTGAGTTATGTGACAAGTTAAATGAGTTATGTGACAAGTTGTTTGCGTTATGTGACAAGTTAGATGAGTTATGTGACAAGTTAGGTGAGTTATGTGACAAGTTAGGTGAGTTATGTGACAAGTTAGGTGAGTTATGTGACAAGTTGGGTGAGTTTTGTGACAAGTTAGATGAGATGTGACAAGTTATTTTGAATTATGTGACAAATTAGATGAGTTATGTGACAAGTTAGATGAGTTATGTGACAAGTTAGGTGAGTTATGTGACAAGTTAGATGAGTTATGTGACAAGTTATTTGTGTTATGTGACAAGTTAGATGAGTTATGTGACAAGTTATTTGTGCTATGTGACACGTTAGATGAGTTATGTGACAAGTTGTTTGTGTTGTGTGACAAGTTGTTTGTGTTATGTGACAAGTTAGATGAGTTATGTGACAAGTTGTTTGTGTTATGTGACAAGTTAGATGAGATATTTATTGACCGAGTGAGTCAGTTCGTGGTCAGTGCTTCCTAACATATTGTGAACAAAAAACGGGATGTTCTTAATTCGTTGGCAAATTCAGTCAATGTAATGTAACCATCGAGCTACTGGAGCTTGAATCAGTTGGTCTTGAACTTGACCTTCAAACGCCGCGTGACGTCACAGAGGGTTTGTGGTGTTTTCGCCACCCATCACTATTCTGGGAGAGAAGTTCCATCTTTTCTGAGTCTGTGCCTGCCAACTTTGCTTCTCTTATAAGTGTTCTTCTCTCTCTCTCTCTCTCTCTCTCTCTCTCCTTCTCTGTGTTCTTATTATGTATCCTGTTGTTTCCCATTTAAGAGATTGTTTGGATTTCTCTTGTTGTCTCTTCTCAGCACTTGGTGATGGTTATGGAAGGCCCCGGTATCACTGCCAACGAATTAAAATCCATAATTGCTCAACCGCCCGTGCCAGTGGAATCATCCGAATTAATATCTCATCTCCCAAACAAAGAAAGGTAATTGTAGTCCCCATCATAGCAGTCTCAGCACACGCCAAAAGACACAAGGCGAAACCGCACAGAAAGTGAACACAGCCAACTGTTCAGGAGACATACGATATCATCATTCATCGTAAACAATTGGAATATCGAAACATGATCAAAACGGATGAGACACACAGCTCACGGTGTGCACAGAGCACTTAACTCAGTAGCTCCTGCAACAAGCCGGACTTAGAATATGAGGAAACTGAAACAAGGAACACTTTTCAGATACAGCATGTGATGGTTCCTGCCGCCTATCTTCCATATTGACCGGAAGTTCACGTCGTCCCGAAAATGTTGATCTTTTTTTTTTAAATTGTATAGCGCGTGATGATGTTAGGACATCGTTTTTGTCATGAAACACAGTCATCGGATTATCTAGGTAATCCACAAACAGGTGAAATAGCGTAATGGCTCATTTGTTTACTACTACAACAAAAAGCAATGCAGGTAGAAGTAGCAAAGGTAGGAGTAGCACAGGTAGGAGTAGCACAGGTTGGTGTAGCACAGGTAGGTGCAGCACAGGTAGGTGTAGCACAGGTAGGTGCAGTATAGGTTGGTGTAACACAAGTAGGTGTAGCAAAGGTAGGAGTAGCACAGGTAGGAGTAGCACATGTAGGTGTAGCACAGGTAGGTGTAGCACAGGTTGGTGTAGCACAGGTTGGTGTAGCAAAGGTAGGAGTAGCACAGGTAGGAGTCGCATATGTAGGTGTAGCACAGGTAGGTGTAGCAAAGGTTGGTGTAGAACAGGTATGGGTATCACAGGTAGGTGTAGCACCGGTAGGAGTACCACAGGTAGGTGTAGCAAAGGTAAGAGTAGCACATGTAGGTGTAGCACAGGTTGGTGTAGAACAGGTAGAAGTTGCACAGGTAGCTGTAGCACAGGTAGGAGTAGCACATGTAGGTTTAGCAGAGGTAGGTGTAGCACTGGTAGAAGTGGCACAGTTATGAGTAGCACATTAAACGTAGCACAGGTAGGTGTAGCACAGGTAGAAGTAGCACTGGCAGGAGTAGCACATGTCGGAGTAGCACAGGTCGGTGTAGCACATGTTGGTGTATCACAGGTAGGAGTAGCACAGGTAGGTGTTGCACAGGTAGGTGTAGCACAGTTAGGTGTAGCACAGGTAGGTTTATCACAGGTAGGAGTTGCACAGGTAGGTGTAGTACAGGTTGGTGTAGCACAGGTAGAAGTACCACAGGTAGGTGTACCACAACTAGGAATTGCACAGGTAGAAGTAGCACAGGTAGGTGTAGCACAAGTAGGAGTAAGCACAAGTAGAAATAGCACAGGTAGGAGTAACACAAGTAGAAGTAGCACACTTAGGAGTAGAACAGGTAGGAATAGCACAGATAGGAGTAGGACAGGTAGGAGTAGCACAGGTACACGTAGCACAGGTTGGTGTATCACAGGTGGGTATAGCACAGGTAGAAGTTACAGAGGTAGGTGTACCACAAGTAGGAATTGCACATGTAGAAGTAGCACAAGTAGGTGTAGCACAGTTAGAAGTAGCACAAGTAGGTGTAGCACAGTTAGGAGTAGCACAGGTAGGAGTAGCACAGGTAGTTGTAGCAGATGGTAGGAGTAACACAGGTAGAAGTAGCACAGGTAGGAATAACACAGTTAGAAGTAGCAAAGGTAGGAGTAGAACAGGTAGGAGTAGCACAGGTAGGAGTAGCACATGTAGAAGTACACAGGTAGGAGTAGCACAGGTAGATATAGGACAGGTAGGAGTAGCACAGGTAGTTATAGCACAGGTAAGAGTAGCACAGGTAGATGTAGCACAGGTAGGAGTGGCACAGGTAGGAGTAGCACGGGTAGAAGTAGCACAGGTAGGAGTAGCACAGGTAGAAGTAGCACAGGTAGGAGTAGCACGGGTAGGAGTAGCACAGGTAGAAGTAGCACGGGTAGGATTAGCACAGGTAGAAGTAGCACAGGTAGGAGTAGCACGGGTAGGAGTAGCACAGGTAGAAGTAGCACGGGTAGGATTAGCACAGGTAGAAGTAGCACAGGTAGAAGTAGCACGGGTAGGAGTGGCACAGGTAGAAGTAGCACGGGTAGGAGTAGCACAGGTAGAGGTAGCACAGGTAGGGGTAGCACAAGTATAAGTAGCACAGGTAGGAGTGGCACAGGTAGAAGTAACACAGGTAGGAGTGGCACAGGTAGGAGTAACACAGGTAGAAGTAGCACAGGTAGGAGTGGCACAGGTAGAAGTGGCACAGGTAGGCGTAACACAGGTAGAAGTAGCACAGGTAGGAGTGGCACAGGTAGAAGTAACACAGGTATAAGTAGCACAGGTAGAAGTAACACAAGTATAAGTAGCACAGGTAGGAGTGGCACAGGTAGAAGTAGCACAGGTAGGAGTGGCACAGGTAGGAGTAACACAGGTAGAAGTAGCACAGGTAGAAGTAGCAGATGGTAGGAGTAGAACAGGTAGGAGTAACACAGGTAGAAGTAGCACAGGTAGAAGTAGCAGATGGTAGGAGTAGTACAGGTAGGGGTAACACAGGTAGGAGTAACACAGATAGAGGTAGCAAAAGTAGGAGTAGTACAGGTAAAAGTAGCACAGGTAGAAGTAACACACATAGAAGTAGCACGTGTAGAAGTAGCATGGGTAGAAGTAGCATTTCAGAAAAAGAAAAACATCAAACAAGTCTAAATGAAAAAGAGAGTTCTTCGGTAAAGGTCAAGGTAAAGGTCAAGGCCAAGTACGAGACTTGAATCGACGTCTTAGCACACGAGTTCCCACCCAGATGTGCTCGCCCGACTGGGCTACCGACGTTCGGACAACCCGTGTTCCATTCCCGCTGGGAGAAGTGTGAATTGTACTCGTGGTTGGAAACAAAAATACCCCAACGGTCGACCCAGCCGTTGGCAGAAATCGGTACCAGGGTATTACCCTGGGAAGGTGAGGAATGTTGCCTCGCATCTGAGTTTCGATGCTTGAAGCGACACCATACAGGAATCTCCGAACATTTCTGGATAGGCGGCCGAGCACATATGGGTGTAAACTCGCGTGCACGACCCCAGGATATCCCTCAGTGTGTGGAGAATGACGACCCCAGGATATCCCTCAGTGTGTGGAGAATGACGACCCCAGGATATCCCTCAGTGTGTGGAGAATGACGACCCCAGGATATCCTCAGTGTGTGGAGAATGACGACCCCAGGATATCCCTCAGTGTGTGGAGACTGACGACCCCAGTATATCCCTCAGTGTGTGGAGACTGACGACCCCAGTATGTCCCTCAGTGTGTGGAGACTGACGACCCCAGGTTGTCCCTCAGTGTGTGGAGACTGACGACCCCAGGATATCCCTCAGTGTGTGGAGACTGACGACTCCAGTATGTCCCTCAGTGTGTGGAAACTGACGACTCCAGGTTGTCCCTCAGTGTGTGGAAACTGACGACTCCAGGTTGTCCCTCAGTGTGTGGAAACTGGCGACTCCAGGTTGTCCCTCAGTGTGTGGAAACTGACGCCTCCAGGTTGTCCCTCAGTGTGTAGAGACTGACGACTCCAGGTTGTCCCTCAGTGTGTGGAGACTGACGACCCCAGTATATCCCTCCGCGTGTGGAGACTGACGACCCCAGTATGTCCCTCAGCGTGTGGAGACTGACGATCCCAGTATATCCCTCAGTGTGTGGAGACTGACGACCCCAGTATATCCCTCAGTGTGTGGAGACTGACGACCCCAGTATATCCCTCAGTGTGTGGAGGCTGACGACCCCAGTATATCCCTCAGTGTGTGGAGACTGACGACCCCAGTATATCCCTCAGTGTGTGGAGACTGACGACTCCAGTATATCCCTCAGTGTGTGGAGACTGACGACTCCAGTATATCCCTCAGAGTGTGGAGAGTGACGACCCCAGTATGTCCCTCAGTGTGTGGAGACTGACGACTCCAGTATGTCCCGCAGCGTGTAGAGACTGACGACTCCAGTATATCCCTCAGTGTGTGGAGACTGACGACTCCAGTATGTCCCGCAGCGTGTGGAGACTGACGACTCCAGTATGTCCCTCAGTGTGTGGAGACTGACGACTCCAGTATGTCCCTCAGTGTGTGGAGACTGACGACTCCAGTATGTCCCTCAGTGTGTGGAGACTGACGACCCCAGTATGTCCCTCAGTGTGTGGAGACTGACGACTCCAGTATGTCCCTCAGTGTGTGGAGACTGACGACCCCAGTATGTCCCTCAGTGTGTGGAGACTGACAACTCCAGTATGTCCCTCAGTGTGTGGAGACTGACGACTCCAGTATGTCCCTCAGTGTGTGGAGACTGACGACTCCAGTATGTCCCTCAGTGTGTGGAGACTGACAACTCCAGTATGTCCCTCAGCGTGTGGAGACTGACGACTCCAGTATGTCCCTCAGTGTGTGGAGACTGACGACTCCAGTATGTCCCTCAGTGTGTGGAGACTAACAACTCCAGTATGTCCCTCAGCGTGTGGAGACTGACGACACCAGTATATCCCTCAGTGTGTAGAGACTGACGACTCCAGTATGTCCATCAGTGTGTGGAGACTGACGACTCCAGTATGTCCCTCAGTGTGTGGAGACTGACGACTCCAGTATGTCCCTCAGTGTGTGGAGACTGACGACTCCAGTATATCCCTCAGTGTGTGGAGACTGACGACTCCAGTACGTCCCTCAGTGTGTGGAGACTGACGACTCCAGTATGTCCCTCAGTGTGTAGAGACTGACGACTCCAGTATGTCCCTCAGTGTGTGGAGACTGACGACTCCAGTATGTCCCTCAGTGTGTGGAGACTGACGACTCCAGTATGTCCCGCAGTGTGTGGAGACTGACGACTCCAGTATGTCCCGCAGCGTGTGGAGACTGACGATCCCAGTATGTCCCCCCTCAGTGTGTGGAGACTGACGACCCCAGTATGTCCCTCAGTGTGTGGAGACTGACGACCCCAGTATGTCCCTCAGTGTGTGGAGACTGACGACCCCAGTATGTCCCACAGTGTGTGGAGACTGACGACCCCAGTATGTCCCACAGTGTGTGGAGACTGACGACTCCAGTATGTCCCTCAGTGTGTGGAGACTGACGACTCCAGTATGTCCCTCAGTGTGTGGAGACTGACGACTCCAGTATGTCCCTCAGTGTGTGGAGACTGACGACTCCAGTATGTCCCTCAGCGTGTGGAGACTGACGACTCCAGTATGTCCCTCAGCGTGTGGAGACTGACGACCCCAGTATATCCCTCAGCGTGTGGAGACTGACGACCCCAGTATATCCCTCAGTGTGTGGAGACTGGCGGCCCCAGTATATACCTCAATGTGTGAGAACTGACGACTCCAGTATATCCCTCAATGTGTGGAGACTGACGACTCCAGTATGTCCCTCAGTGTGTGGAGACTGACGACTCCAGTATGTCCCTCAGTGTGTGGAGACTGACGACTCCAGTATGTCCCTCAGTGTGTGGAGACTGACGACTCCAGTATATCCCTCAGTGTGTGGAGACTGACGACTCCAGTATGTCCCTCAGTGTGTAGAGACTGACGACTCCAGTATGTCCCTCAGTGTGTAGAGACTGACGACTCCAGTATGTCCCTCAGTGTGTGGAGACTGACGACTCCAGTATGTCCCTCAGTGTGTGGAGACTGACGACTCCAGTATGTCCCGCAGTGTGTGGAGACTGACGACTCCAGTATGTCCCGCAGCGTGTGGAGACTGACGATCCCAGTATGTCCCCCCTCAGTGTGTGGAGACTGACGACCCCAGTATGTCCCTCAGTGTGTGGAGACTGACGACCCCAGTATGTCCCTCAGTGTGTGGAGACTGACGACCCCAGTATGTCCCACAGTGTGTGGAGACTGACGACCCCAGTATGTCCCACAGTGTGTGGAGACTGACGACTCCAGTATGTCCCTCAGTGTGTGGAGACTGACGACTCCAGTATGTCCCTCAGTGTGTGGAGACTGACGACTCCAGTATGTCCCTCAGTGTGTGGAGACTGACGACTCCAGTATGTCCCTCAGCGTGTGGAGACTGACGACTCCAGTATGTCCCTCAGTGTGTGGAGACTGACGATCCCAGTATATCCCTCAGCGTGTGGAGCCTGACGACCCCAGTATATCCCTCAGTGTGTGGAGACTGGCGACCCCAGTATATACCTCAATGTGTGAGAACTGACGACTCCAGTATATCCCTCAATGTGTGGAGACTGACGACTCCAGTATGTCCCTCAGTGTGTGGAGACTGACGACTCCAGTATATCCCTCAGTGTGTGGAGACTGGCGACTCCAGTATGTCCCTCAGTGTGTGGAGACTGAAGACCTCAGTTCTGTGTTGATTTGTTTATCCCCTGTCTGACCGCCCAGTTCTCCTGTCTGGTTTCCCCGCTCTTGACCTGATGTTCATGCAGCCTTGACATATCTGTTGATTCAAGACCATTGACTGAGTCAATGTTCGCCGTAACCGATCATGAGGGTATTCAGAAAGTCAGCCCCATTCATTGCACACCCGTCATTCATTCATTTGGTGACGTCTGAATATCGAAGGTTGGCTACCATAGAGCGCTATTCATTTATTCGGTGTCGTCACCATATTGAAGGTTGGCTACCATAGAGCGCTATTCATTTATTGGGTGTCGTCTCCATATTGAAGGTTGGCTACCATAGAGCGCTATTCATTTATTAGGTGTCGTCTCCACATTGAAGGTTGGCTACCATAGAGCGCTATTCATTTATTAGGTGTCGTCTCCACATTGAAGGTTGGCTACCATAGAGCGCTATTCATTTATTAGGTGTCGTCTCCACATTGAAGGTTGGCTACCATAGAGCGCTATTCATTTATTGGGTGTCGTCTCCTCATTGAAGGTTAGCTGCCATGGGGCGCCATTCATTTATTGGGTGTCGTCTCCACATTGAAGGTTGGCTACCATAGAGCGCTATTCATTTATTGGGTGTCGTCTCCTCATTGAAGGTTGGCTGCCATGGGGCGCCATTCATTTATTGGGTGTCGTCTCCACATTGAAGGTTGGCTACCATAGAGCGCTATTCATTTATTGGGTGTCGTCTCCTCATTGAAGGTTGGCTGCCATGGGGCGCCATTCATTTATTGGGTGTCGTCTCCACATTGAAGGTTGGCTGCCATGGGGCGCCATTCATTTATTGGGTGTCGTCTCCACATTGAAGGTTGGCTACCATAGAGCGCTATTCATTTATTGGGTGTCGTCTCCTCATTGAAGGTTGGCTGCCATGGGGCGCCATTCATTTATTGGGTGTCGTCTCCACATTGAAGGTTGGCTACCATAGAGCGCTATTCATTTATTGGGTGTCGTCTCCTCATTGAAGGTTGGCTGCCATGGGGCGCCATTCATTTATTGGGTGTCGTCTCCACATTGAAGGTTGGCTGCCATGGGGCGCCATTCATTTATTGGGTGTCGTCTCCTCATTGAAGGTTGGCTGCCATGGGGCGCCATTCATTTATTGGGTGTCGTCTCCTCATTGAAGGTTGGCTGCCATGGGGCGCCATTCATTTATTGGGTGTCGTCTCCACATTGAAGGTTGGCTGCCATGGGGCGCCATTCATTATTGGGTGTCGTCTCCACATTGAAGGTTGGCTGCCATGGGGCGCCATTCATTTATAGGGTGTCGTCTCCACATTGAAGGTTGGCTGCCATGGGGCGCCATTCATTTATAGGGTGTCGTCTCCACATTGAAGGTTGGCTGCCATGGTGCGCCATTCATTTATAGGGTGTCGTCTCCATATTGAAGGTTGGCTGCCATGGGGCGCCATTCATTTATTGGGTGTCGTCTCCACATTGAAGGTTGGCTGCCATGGAGCGCCATTCATTTATTGGGTGTCGTCTCCACATTGAAGGTTGGCTGCCATGGGGCGCCATTCATTTATTGGGTGTCGTCTCCTCATTGAAGGTTGGCTGCCATGGGGCGCCATTCATTTATTGGGTGTCGTCTCCACATTGAAGGTTGGCTGCCATGGGGCGCCATTCATTTATTGGGTGTCGTCTCCACATTGAAGGTTGGCTGCCATGGGGCGCCATTCATTTATAGGGTGTCGTCTCCACATTGAAGGTTGGCTGCCATGGGGCGCCATTCATTTATAGGGTGTCGTCTCCACATTGCAGGTTGGCTGCCATGGGGCGCCATTCATTTATAGGGTGTCGTCTCCATATTGAAGGTTGGCTGCCATGGGGCGCCATTCATTTATAGGGTGTCGTCTCCACATTGAAGGTTGGCTGCCATGGGGCGCCATTCATTTATAGGGTGTCGTCTCCACATTGAAGGTTGGCTGCCATGGGGCGCCATTCATTTATTGGGTGTCGTCTCCTCATTGAAGGTTAGCTGCCATGGGGCGCCATTCATTTATAGGGTGTCGTATCCTCATTGAAGGTTAGCTGCCATGGGGCGCCATTCATTTATAGGGTGTCGTCTCCTCATTGAAGGTTAGCTGCCATGGGGCGCCATTCATTTATAGGTTGTCGTCTCCTCATTGAAGGTTAGCTGCCATGGGGCGCCATTCATTTATAGGGTGTCGTCTCCTCATTGAAGGTTAGCTGCCATGGGGCGCCATTCATTTATAGGGTGTCGTCTCCTCATTGAAGGTTGGCTGCCATGGGGCGCCATTCATTTATAGGGTGTCGTCTCCTCATTGAAGGTTAGCTGCCATGGGGCGCCATTCATTTATAGGGTGTCGTCTCCTCATTGAAGGTTAGCTGCCATGGGGCGCCATTCATTTATTGGGTGTCGTCTCCATATTGAAGGTTGGCTACCTTGGGGCGCCATACTGCTATAGCTTTTAACATGCCCCAAAAATCTCATTTATCTTTTTTGTATTGTGTTTAGTAATACTCTTGTCCTCTTTAGTTGCTTTGAAATTTCATTATTTGTTTTCTTTTCCTTCTATCAAATTCTTCATATTCTTCTATAAATCCACATTTTAAAAGATTCAATTTTCTTGTCTAATGTCCATGTTTCTGCTTCATACGGGATGTTGACAACATTTAGCAGTAACTGTGTAAATAATCTGGCCAGAGACCGGACTATTGGCCGTGACATAATGCCAATTTAGCAGTTTCCCCGCTAGATCTAGATCAGTGGTGGCCAACTTGAGGTTGCCCGAGGGCCGGATTAAAGCCAAGGCCAAGACCCGCGGGCCACACTTAAGAATATCGTCAAAAATGACAGTAGGGACCTATGCGATATAGTAATATATAAATAATGCTTGCACTTTGACTACATATTTGATTTGTAACAAATCCATTAATTATTCATTTTAAAATTACCTTTAATGTCTCAGTGCGACGATTGTGACTTGTCACAGCTTTCCACCAGAGATTTGAAGTCCACTTCCATTTTTGACGTGGCGATTCGGAGAGTATGGGACAATGTCGAATCGGTCATTCTGTTCCTGGTCTTAGATTTAATTAACTTCATGGAAGAGAATGTTGTCTCGCAGAGATATGTGCTGCCGAATATAGAGCACATCTTTAGTGCCCATTTTCTCAGACACGGGTAACGTTCATTGGTAGCAATTTCCAGAAGTCAGCTCCTAATGCCTTTACAGTACTGAGGAAGGGGTCACACTGAAGGTCACACAACTCTAGTTGAAGATCTGATGGCTGGCACTCCACTGTGCACTTAATTGGGTTATTAAAAAGTTCCGTTTGCGGACGAAACATTTCAAAATCTTGAAATCGTCGATCAAATTCACAAATCAAATGTTCAATGTCAGCTGCGTACTTACTGAAGTTTGCACTTTCTATCTCTGACAACAACTGCTTACAACTTGAAAAATGGAACAGATCATTTTTTTTGCAAAGAAAGTCTAAATAGATTCAGCTTCTTTTTAAAACCATCAACATATCCCATCAATTGAAAAATGGTTTGCTTTTCCCCTTGTAGCTGCAAATTCAATATGTTCAAATGTTGTGTGATGTCTGTGAGCTATGCCAGATTATGAAGGAAATTAATGTCTTTGAGTGCATGTTGAAGATCAATGGAGCATGGTAAGTTCTCTCGCAGGAAGTCATAAATGTCATTCTTCAGTTCAAAAAATATTATTAAACATTTCCCTCGACTAAGCCATCTTACTTCTGTATAAAGCAGGAGATCACCGTAGCTAGAATCTACTTCCTCTAAAAATGATAAAAACTTCCTGTGATTTAAAGACTGGTGTCCTCCTCTTATCAAATTTGTTATTTTCACAACAGTAGCCATGGTGTCTTTTAGATTTATGGACTTTGCACAAAGGGCCTCTTGATGAATTATGCAATGCAATGTAGGTACGTTAATTTTGTTTTGCTTTAGAAGTCCAACAAAACCAGTATTTGAACCAATAAAAGCTTTGCAACCATCAGTACACACTGCAGACAACTTTCCAAAACCACCTACTTCATCTACGGCACTATGAACTGCAGAAAATATGTCTGTCCCTCTACAAGTGTCATGCAAAGAGCAAACTTTCAACAATTCTTCAATAACAGTAAAATCCTCCTGGATAACTTTAACAAAAATAAGAAGCTGGCAAGTGTCAGTGATGTCAGTACTTTCATCAATCGCGAGCGAAAAATATGAGCAGTTTTCAATACAAGATTTTAAACTTTGAAACAGTTGCAGACTGATGTCTTCTGTTCTTCTGGCTATAGTTTGTTTTGAAAGAGGCACAGATTCAAATTCTTTGGCTATTTTTTCTTGACCGAATGCCTTTGCCATTTGAATCGCACATTTCTTCACAAAATTTCCGTCAGTAAAGGGTTTTTTAGATTTTACAAGCTCATAGGTAACTGTATATGATGCAATGATCGATGACTCTTTAATTTTATTGCCCTTTGTATACATACTTTGCTGTTGATTCAACTTTGTCTTCAGCTGTTCAACCAAAAGCTTCCTAGCTTCAATGCTATGTTTCTCATACATGTTTTGATGATGTGTGGCATAGTGCCGTTTTAAATTATATTCCTTCAAAACGGCTAACACTTGAACGCAAATTAAGCACTGAGGTTTACTATCCTTATTGAAGATGAACAAATAATCTAATTCCCATTCAGGTTTAAATATGCGATTTTCACAATCAACTTTTCTACGTTTTAACATGATTTAATACAAAATCTCACATCAAAGTTAAAAGTCACAGAATGTTGGTCCACTATCGAAAATAAGTCCAGATTTGACAGTTATACACAGACTTGTGTTTGACAATGAAATCAAAAGATTGTGACCAAATAAACACGTTGCAGTCATTTTATGGACAAGACAAGACGATGGGATCAAAGGGAATGAAGGCGAACAGTGAAACATTTTGAATGTAACTTCAAAGACAGAATTAGAGCTACGAAGTCCCCTCACCCTGTCCCTCCCAACCTCATTAACCCCTTACCGCGAAATGAAAGAGCCACACAAGTCCAGACGACAAATGTTGAGCCAAAGATCTGACGCTATCACCGCACTGACAATAAAGCAACTTTGCGGTACCAACTCGAAGCAAAGACTTTGAATATTGTCGGCACCATTAGTTGTGCAGTGTGTGTGTGTGTGTGTGTGTGTGTGTGTGTGTGTGTGTGTGTGTGTGTGTGTGTGTGTGTGTGTGTGTGTGTGTGTGTGTGTGTGTGTGTGTGTGTGTGTGTGTGTGTGTGTGTGTGTGTGTGTGTGTGTGTGTGTGTGTGTGTGTGTGTGTGTGTGTGTGTGTGTGTGTGTGTGTGTGTGTGTGTGTGTGTGTATTTGAAATTATGTTGCCAATCTAGCTGTTGCGAGAAATTGACAGAGATTTTCAAATTGTGTATTCTTGAACGATAGAAGAGTTAACTCCGACACGGATTAAAACAGGAGAAATCCGCTATTAGGGGTAAAAAATGAAGTAAGTCCGTGGAGCTTCGCGGGCCAAGAAAACTAGGCTGGCGGGCCGGATCCGGCCCGCGGGCCGCCATTTGGCCACCCCTGATCTAGAGGGTTAGGTGCCCCATTTGGCGGCTACAAATATTTACCCCCGCTAAGTGGGAATTCGGTATTTATTTCAATCACTGACTGGCGAAATTGATAGGAAGAAATAAATGAAATACTATCTGCAGACGACCAAGTTCTGATACATGAAACAACTGAGGACCTGTAAGAACATATCAACAGGATAAACAACACTTGTAAACAATACAACATGAAGATCAACATAAACAAAACCGAAGTAATGGCAATAGCGAGAAAGAAAGAAAAATTAAACATCATAATAGATAATACAACTCTGAAGCAAGTAGACAATTTTAAATATCTGGGTAGCACGTTAACACAAGACAATAACCAAGAGACAGAGATAGATATAAGGTGTAACAAAGCAAGCCAAGTTATAGGTCAAGTATCAACACTATTGAAAAATAAAGCAATAACTACGGAAGCAAAAAGGGCAATATACAAATCAATTTTTCTACCAACTCTGTGCTATCAGTGCCAGAATTGAACGCTAGACTCTAGAACAATAAGAAAGATAACGACCACCGAAATGAAATGTGTCAGAAGAATGGCAGGAAACAGCTTAAGGGACAGAGTAAGAAACACCGACCTGAGGAAGAAACTCGAAATTGAACCAGCCATCGAATACATAAAGAAACAACAGATAAATTGGTCCGGCCACATAACAAGACAAAAAGAACTAACAATGACTCAAAGAGCCATAAACAAACGCTACGAAAACGCCAGATTATGAGGAAGACCGAGAAAGAGATGGATAAAGGGAATAATAGAGTCACTAGGAGGAATAACACCAGAAGAGGCCAACAGAAGAGCAAAGAATCGCAGATTGTATCTCCCCTTGACGCCAACGGCAATAGAGGAAGGATAGAAGAATAGAAGAAGAAGAGTAGAGGAAGAAGAAAAGAGGTCTGGCTGGCGACTTTTATGGGTGTTTCCCAAGAAAACAAAAATATGCCAGAAACGACTTTCCTGTCCCTACTCTTCATTATCTAAAGAAACTTCTCGAACTGCTTGCAATGCCTTTGACAGATGAACCAAATGTATCTTTACCATTGACGAGGCAGGGTTTCATTTTTTTTTGTTCTGGGAATTCCAACTTCTGGGAATTATTCCTGTTTTTTAAGTTTCAGTTTCCAGTAAAGAATTCGTTTTTTTTCTTGGTCTTCATCACAATTTCATGGAAATTGGTTGCTAATTGTGATTGGTCGTAAGCTTCAGCATCTCTCTCTTCTACCTTTTTAGCTCCCAGTGGAGCATAGGTCTTCAACAAACACTTTCCAAGTCGTTCTGTTTTTTGCCATTCTTTTAAGATACTTCCATGTCTTCAAAACTTCACAAACATGAACAAGTCAAAGCTTCGGCATACCTAGGCTATAATATCCTCCCTCTATAATAATATTCATTTATTATTATTTGTCTCCAGCCTAAACCACAGGAAACTACTATTCGTCCTGTTTCGTCCTAAACGTTTGTCTGCAACGCAAGTATTCAGCCCTACCCTATCCGGGAGATAGTCCCTACTTGTCTTAACAGGAAAAATGTTTCCGAGCTGTGATCGCGCGGCCTTATGCTATAGTCATGGGAAAGCCTTCGCGAAATAGACTGCCTACGAAGCTAATTTTTTAGTTAGCTGAGTGGCAGTGTTCCCTAGCGTTTGGCTTTTCGTGGCAAGGCGCTGTGCCACTCTGAGTACAGGTTCGATCCTGCCTTGGTCCATATTTTTTTCTGTTGTTGATTATTTGTCATTTTTTCCGAGTGCTGTAAACATGCCTCTTCCTCTGAATTGATTCGCTGATTATCGCATCGGAAATTTCCCTCTAGAATAATATTCATTTATTATTATTTGTCTACATACCTAGGATATAGTAATTCATGTTATCTTAAATTGTTGCGTGCATTGAACTGTTTCATTCCAAATATGGAGTCGCAATATCTGCATTTGTCGTAAGAGGCGACTAAGGAGGTTGATCGATGGCTTGATAAGCTGGCATTGTAAAAAAGTATTGTTATGGAAACAGAGCCATATATTTTAGAAGCAGTCATCTCTGCAATATGTGCCATTTTGGCACGCAAGGTTTCTATTTTTTGAGATTGTAGTTCTGCCAAATGTGCCGTCTTGGGCTCGAAAGGACAATAGACAGACAGACAAAAAGCCAGACAGACAGACAGACAGATAGATAGACAGACAGACAGACAGACAGACAGACAGACAGACAGACAGAGAAATAGATAGATAGATAGATAGATAGATAGATAGATAGATAGATAGATAGATAGATAGATAGATAGATAGATAGATAGATAGATAGATAGATAGATAGATAGATAGATAGATAGATAGATAGATAGATAGATAGATAGATAGATAGATAGATAGATAGATAGATAGATAGATAGATAGATAGATA